>JAOYRR010000687.1:0-15144 GCA_038994665.1 Podotricha telesiphe
TGTGACTCAAACCCCGCGCCTCTTGTTTCGCGTCCAAGCGCTCTGACCGCTAATCCATGCGTTCTACGACTTATTTTCATGGTAACATCTCTGTAGAGAGATTTTTATAGGTTTCCAAGAGACTCGGGTTCTAATCCCGCTGCATTCAAATTGTTTTCAATTTACTAATGACACTTTAAAAAAAATGTTAAATTTTTTATACGTTTTCTAAAAAACAGTTTTCAATTTACTAAGTGTGTGAGTGACACTAAAAATTTATTAAAAAGTGTTTTTTCTTTTTCAGTCCAATGCCACTTTGATGTATCACCAAAGAACACACACCGGTGAAAAACCGTACCAATGTACGGAGTGTCCGAAAAAGTTTAGTGTGTTTCAAAGATTACAGGTAAAACTATTTACTTTTTAAATAAAAAAAGTATTTTAAATATTTTTTTACAGCTTTTTTTATGCATAGCCAGGTAGTCAGAGAGAACCTAGTGTCAAGGCACTCCTTTTTCCACTTTCCGTCTTAATACTAGACACTGCGTGTTGAGTGACGGGACTCAACTCCGTGCTTGCTATTAGAAACCAGGTCGGTGAAATAAAAATAATTAAATTATGACAGTACCACCTAGTGTGTATCGAACCCTACTTTCAAACTTGAAATTCAATCAAAGGGAATTGATTTCGCAAACGAATGAATATGGGAGATTAAAACTTAAATATAAATAAAATTTCAATACGACAATAACTACATTCGATAATAACTGGCTAACATAATTCAGATATTATTTCTTTTGTGATTTATTATGAAAGTTATATCCAATATACAATGCAAGTTGCATGTTTGCAATGTTTTAATTTGTATCTCAAACTTCGATAATTGGTAAAGTCAATGTCAAAAGTCAAGCTCAAATATTTTTTATCAAAATAAGAAGTGCTTCATTTTTTGAACGTCAAATAATTACCGGTTCACTAAAGTGAATGCCTCAGACCTGAGAAGAACCGGCGCGAGAAACTCTACAGGACTTCCATTTCATTCCCAAACCTTGTTATCATTTAAAAAATTGTTAATTAGATCATCTTTAAATCTTTAACAAAAAAAACGTCTTTTTTACAACTTTTTAAAATTGTGATGTAGATCATTCTTTACGTTTTAACCAAAGAAACACACTTTATTTGTTATCTGTGATAGAAGTGTTTTATCTGCATTCTGCCTTCATACAACAACATCTGTAATCATTTTGAAAACTCGAAAATAAACCTTCAAGTCAAAACAACTAACGAAAAGAGTTAAAAATTGCACTAACTCTGTTACCAAAATAGTATTACTATGCAGCCAACAGTGGCTGCAGACGAAACATTTCTGGAGGGTGTTGGACCTTTTATGAAAGATATAGGGAGATAAGGGATAAAAGACAGATAGATTATTTTTGTTATATGTATCGCGTATTTAGTAAAAAGCGGTTATTTTAATATTACAAACGGTCTGTAGTTATATCTATTTGTATATATTGCAAGTCGTACTTCGACGTCGTCATGTCACATGGAACCGAGGGCCTTACTGTTAACGAGATGGAGGTGGGTTCGATACATGCTCGGGGGAATTATAGTAGATAGTTAACTATTATTATTTCCCCGATCTGGTAAATAAAACTCATTGCCGCGGCGTTGAGTTCCGCCGCTTACGACACTTTTAAGAACGAGTGCGAAATAAAGAGCGGATTGTCTCAACACGAGGTTCTCTCTGTAAATTATATTATTGTATTTTTAGTATATATATATATATATATATATATATATATATATATATATATATATATATATATTTGTGTTTTAGTGTGTCTGTGCAATATATATGTGTAATATTTTGAATATGAGTATTCATTTATTTATGTTCAACATTTTTTTTTTGTAATTCTTAAATATTTGTATTTCTTTTTAGTGAAAACTTTATATAAAAAACCGTTTCTTTTCCAAAATAAATAAATAACAGATTCATCTACGAACTCACACCGGAGAAACCCCGTATCAATGCCAGCACTGTCCCAAAGCGTTTAAGCATAAAGCAGCCCTCAACAGACACGATCGCGTGAGTTTTTTTTTTAAATAAATATTCATCTTTCTTATACGCTTATTACAACTTATTTTTGTTGTTAAAATCTCTGTAGAGAGATTTTTACAAATTTCTGCTACCCAAAGATTATTCTACGAACAATCGTTTGGCAAGAGAGAATGCTATTTATTTAATAATTTTTTAACATTTTTTCATCAAGTGTTAATCGCACACTTAGGAAATTGAAAAAGATATATTTAGAAAATGTATAATAATTTGAACGCGGCGGAATTTGAAACTGCGCCTCTTGAAAACCGTTCAAGTATAAAATTCAAAATATTCATCTTTTTTTGTCAGCTTCACCTTCACCTTCACCATTCAAGGCCCGACCGCTAACGGACTAACGCTAACTTGATGACTTGAAATTTTTATACGTAACACTTTAAAAAATGTAAAAAAAATATTAATTTCGATATAGCTTAATTGTCTAAAGCGTGTGTATGGCGTGTAAAAAGGTGCGGTTTCATATCCTAGCTAGGTACAAATTTTCATACGTTTCTTAATATTTTAATACTCTGGATAAGAAAAGCATTTTAAGAAAACGTATAAAAATAGTTTATACTATATTAAACGTATAAGAATTTCGACATAACTGGATAGAACGTATAGCTTATTGGGCAGAGCATTTGTACTCGGGAGGCGCGGGTTCGAGTCCCGCTACGTTCACGTTTTTATATTGTATGATTAACACTTTGAAGAAATAGTAATATTTTTAAAGAAATAAATAGCATTCTCTGTTCTGAAACGATTATTCTTAGAAATAATCTTTGGTTAGTAGAAATTTATAAAAATCTCTCTACGGAGATGCTAACAACAAAAATGTATTATAATAAGCGTATAAGAATTTCCACGTAGGTGCGGATTCAAATCCAAAGTTTGACACTATTCTAAATATTTAAACCATTTTTTTTTCAGGTGCACACAGGGGCGAAGCCCTACAGCTGCCCGCACTGTGGGAAAGCGTTTTCTCAATCTAATTCTATGAAACTACATGTGAATACTGTACATTTAAAATTACCAGCGCCCTACAGAAATAGACGACCTAAATTGTAATATAATATTAAATTGTTTATTTTTTTATATTTACATTCTTTTCTTTTTTTTTATTGTCTCGCTATGTCTAAATTTTTAATAGCATTTTTTTAACTGCGTAACTGATGTATATTTTGATTCGAAATTGCCACCGTCTTTTACGACCATATTTTATTTTAACTTATTTCCATTCCTCGCCTTACAGATTAAGACATAGCGTTGAGTACCGCGAAGTAATATTTCGCCATAGAATGGCGGAAGGTGGCAACGAGCGCCTTGACGTCAGCCGATTTGAACCCGCTACGATCGTGAAAACAAACGCTTCACAGTTGTGACAGTTTCAGTCATATATATGTACAATTGAACAAATATTTGAAAAACGATGCGATATTAGGTTAAGAGTCTGAATGTAAATACAATGGTCATGGGTTCGATAGACACTCAATATACCAAAATAACGTTTTTTACCATTTTTGTCTGTCTGTCTATATGTTCCAATTTTATCTCTGGAACGGCTGGACAGATTTTGACTTGACTTTCATTTTACTTTCATTGGTAGCAGATGTAATAAGGAGTCACTTACGCTACTTCAGACTTCCACGCGGACAAAGTCGCGGGCACTATAAGTGAACCATAATATGAAATTGTAATAAATGCTATAATAATTAAATTTAAATAAATTACTAAATTATAATTTTATAGCAACATTAAATGTATCTTTAATTAAAAAACTTTACCTTTTCTCTGGCTTCCCTTCAAAAGCTTGGAAATGTATAAATATTTCGCCTTTTACTTACAATATGAGCTAAAAGATAGAAAATTCATTACCATGGTCATCCTGTCGACATCAGATTCATAATGTGGCTATATTGTATTGTCATCAGATCCGGACACGCGTGCATATTTTACAAACAAACCCGTTTATAACATGTAGATCGAAATAGCGTTGAGATTTTATTACATTAGTAGATACAGGTGAAGCTGATATAATTATTATTAGTTTATTATTTATTTATCAATTACCAAACTTTACTTTATAAATGAAAATCTATTCAGATAAAAAAGAAACAAGAAACAATTCATCTGAATATCCCATAACAAAAATGTTATCGCAGTGGGACATCGTCTGACTGTAAACGCGATTGATTGTGGGTTCGATACACACTCGGGGGAATGATTATAAATTATTTTAATTTCTCAGCTCTGTTACCTAAAGCAAAGCGCGGCGCCAAGTTCCGCCAAGTTCCGCCACTTGAAACGCTACGTCTCGATTTCTGGAAGTGCGTAAAGCTAAAAAAATACGATGATTTAGTGATAGTCGACGTAAATAAACATGTCATATTATGAATATGAGGGCCGGAAAGTGAACACAAGTAAAAATACTATAATTAGAAATTACACTACACAAAACCTTTACAAATTCATAAAATATGCATTATAACTTACATTATTATGTTATCGATAAGTAAATGTCTTGTTTTAATTACTATAATTTATTGTAACATAATCAAATACATACGTCACTCGATAATGGCGGGAAAATAAAAATACAGATATTAAATTGATCATAGTATGACTAATTAACCTTCAATTGATACAGGTTAAGAAACTAGTAATACTACCAACATCACAAATATATTTCGTGTCCGGTGACGCGTTACGCCACTTGAAAATCGATATTGATAAAAAATCGAGTCGTGAAATAAAAAAAAAGCTGATATTCTTAATATATTTTTTTATATATTTCTTTCTTAATATATTTATTCGTAAAATATTTTTAATTTTATTGTTATGCTTCCGTAAAATTTCAATTTTTTATTTCATTAATAAATAAAAGAAAATCAACTGAATTTTATAAAATGAGCTAAATAGATTCCGCAAAATACAAATAAATATTTGCATATAATCAATTAGGTAGTAACACATATGAGAAAACATTGAAATTTATGTAAAAACTCTTTTCATTTTATCTGAATTCATCAATGATTTGAAAAAAAAAATATATATATTTTTTTTATTTGCAAACAAACACAATATTTGTTATTATAATCAAAAACACTAAAAAACGATAGCAAAACTAAGAATAAAAACTAAATTATCAACTCGTCAATCAAATCGACATAATTAGCATATATGACATAACGATGTAAAAAACAATATCGCTTCTACAGATATAATCATGGAGTCGTAAAAAAGTAAACATTGTATAAATATTTCAAAATTTTACAGTTTACCTTGCACTCTTGACTTAAATCTATCCTTTACATTAGTAAAAGTACATTTTTAAATTATTTTTTTATCATTTACCTTATATCCATTTAAAATCTACACCATCAATTTAAAATAATTAACTAGATTACCATGCAAATCGATATCACAACTAACACCGCCACTCAAAACGACTATAAAATCGATTAAAACGGTGACATAAAAAATCGATATTACCAACACTGCGTCAACACCACAGATACTGTCATGGCGGCATAGAAGAGTAAAAACCAAAATCATTTTCTAATACATCCTCGCGCTGTAAACTTTAATCTGTGCCTTTAGTATGAGTAATAATACGTTTTACTGTTCATTTGTTAGCATTCATTATATTATCTGTGAATGCGGAGACACTTTCCCAACAGAAGAATCTTTAAAACAACATTTGGAAAAAGATCATAATCACAATAGTAAAATACAAATTGAAAGAAATGAATATAAATGCGATACGGTAAGTCCTGACTTGTTAATATATGGCGTCTATATTTAGGCGGGAACGGTGTTGGTTTGTTATACATGTTATGTATATAGAAAATTATAATCTTCTATTAGTTAGTTTATCTGTTTTGTATTATAAATGCGACGGAAAGTTACTTTTGTATGTTGTTGTTGTATGAATGCATCGCGTCTCTTTTTAGACAGAAGAGATTTTGGTAACGCTATACATAATATGTATTACGTACAGTTTTTCCTATTAGGTTAGTTGACTTAATAAATCTTACAGGATTATTAAATTAATAAAATTGTTTAACATTATTATCCTGTATATATATTTTTCTAACCTTAAACAATATTTTCACTATAGATTCTTATGAACTCAATACGATTTCCTAAAAAATCTTCAACTTATCTATCAATTTGTTAAATTTATAATTATTACTAATAAAGTGCAATTAGTGCCCAATAAAATATTTAATTTATTATTATTAATTATTGTCTTTAAATTAATGGTAATTATGTTTCGTAAACTATTTTTTTACATATTTGCTAAAAGATAAGAATATGTCTTTCTCCCTAAAAAGATGTTATAATACAAAATTGACATTTAGTAAAAAGACCGTACACATGTATGGTTGTGGGTTTGATTCCCACTTTATATTTCATTTTCAATTCTATAATAAATAATTTACATTATATAAATAAGACTGTAAATATGATATTTGTGGGTTTAATTGTCACTTGGTGAAATGATTATATTGCAATTACTTTTTCCTCTGGCACGACAATGCATGTCTTTAAAGTTCTGCCACTCTCACAAAGTCTGAAGTTCATGTGGACAGTGGAAAGTGAAGTGTCTTGACACTACTTCACTGCAATACAGGAAAAAACCAACAAATTTTTTATATTATATATAATCATTTTTTTGTTTTGGTAAGACAAAACACAGTGTCAATTAAATTATTACAAACTAGCTGTGCCAGCAACTTCGGCATGTGTAGAACTAGAAAAATAGACTAAGATACTCCTAACTACATCAGATATCTGCCAGTGAAAGTCCCTTCAAAATAGGCCTAGCAGTTCCACATATTAGGCTGAACAAGCAGACAGGCAATTGTAAAATATTATCTATATATATATATATATATATATATATATGTTTATATGTTATTCTGGTATATGTACTGTGTATACATACATATGCATTTAGTTAAAATCAGTTACTTTAATATCACATACAGACCACTCCAATTTTATTTACTTGTATAGATAGCAGTGACAGAGAACCTAGTGTCAAGATGCACATCATTCTCTATTTTTACGTTACTTTTAGAAATAGACTCAAAATAAAAATTGCTTTGAGGTACAATTCATATACAACAGGTTTATATTTTATTTAAAGTTTTAAAGAATAAATCCCAGTTAATTTAATATAACAAACAGACACCAATTTTATTCATTTGTATTAGATTATGACAATTGTTCTAATAAATATTGTATTTTTTTTTTGTATCCTTACAGTGTAGTAAAATATTTGCCTCGGAACGAGCTTGTCTCATACACCAGCGTATACATACCAAGCCTCGGACCAAAAAAGAAGAAAGAGAACATGCGGATAAAAAGAGATATTACAATACAAAGAATATAGTGTGCGAAGTGTGTGGGAAGAGATATGCTGTGAGTTTTTTTTTATCATACTCATTAGTAGCTTCACTTTATGTATGTAATAATAATTCAATAACACTCTTAAACAAATTTCAACTTTTTTTTCCCTCATAGCAACTCTAGTTAGACAGAAGCGAGTGTCAAGACACTGTTCTCCACTCAAGGTCACTGTCACTGTAAAAATAGAGACAATTGCGTGTTGAGTAGTGGAGATCAACTCCATCCTTTTGTGTTAGGTACCAGTGGTGGCTAGAAATCAAAATATTTTAAATGTCAATCATTCCCCCTAGTGGGAATCTAACTGACAACCAAATCGCATTAAGTAAAAGTCAGACGCTGTCACACTGCGCCACGATAGCCTCATTAAATAGTCAAAAATATATATTTTAAAAGACGACTAATTCAGAAGTATAATTTTATTTATATACATACATAAGTTATCAAAACACAAATTAAAACATAATTTTTAGTATGGGAACAATTGAGAGTGTAAACCAGATGGTTGCGGGTTCGATTTGCCACTCGGGGTATATGATTATTTTCATTTCTCCGTATTCTTGTGATAATTCAAAGCGCGGCGTTGAGTTATGACGCTCAATTTTCTCTTTAATCGTATAACGTGTAGTTTTTATAATAGAATGTACAATACATAGTAACTCCTGTCTGTCTGTCAGTGACATCATCACGGCTACACTGCTGAGCCGATTGTGATGACATTTTATATAGATATACTTGAGGATCTTGGGATGAACATAGCTATTTTGTTTGTACCATTTTTTATTTAGATTTTCACAGGAATTTCATTGTTTTACGAAAAGGCCGCCAAATATACCAAGCTGCAAGCGGGTCGGTAGTATAGAAATAGAATTGAAATAATTATATATATATAAATTGTTTTTCCAGTCTAATGCGGCGTTGAGATATCACCAAAGAGTACATACTGGAGAGAGACCTTATCAGTGCAGTGAATGTCCGAAGAGTTTTACAATGCCGTTGTTTTTGCAGGTTGGTCTGTTTGCGTTTTTTTTAATTCGTTTTGTATCCCTACATATGAAGAGGGAAAATAATAGTGTTGAGTCACTACATATTTTTGTTAGAAAAAAATTAAATATCTTTGGAAATAATCTTTCAATTTCCTAAGTGTGTGAATAACACTTTAAAAAAATGTTTAAATAACATTTAATAAATAGCATTCTCTATTGCCAAACGATTGTTCGTAGAATAATCTTTGGGTATCAGAAATTTGTAAAAATAACTACAGTGATGCTAACAACAAATATAAGCTATAACAAGCGAGCGCTTTAACGGTTTATCAAGAGGCGCAGTTTCAAATCCCGCTGCGTTCGAATTTTTATACGTTTTCTAAATGTATGTTTTTCAAATAAGCTGCGTCAAGGTATATAAATGAGGATATTAAATGCATATAAATTATAAAAAACTACTATAAATGGTTGTAAATTGGTATTGGACTAGCCGTATAGTCGGTTGTGCGGCGTTGAGTTCCGCCACTCAACAACTAATGTCTAGGTTTCAGTTGGATAGTGGAGAATGGAGTGCTGTAATAAAACGGAGTTGAGATGACTTCAGTCCAGAAACTCGACTTATCATCGTCCCCTTTTTAAGTGGTTCGTGGAGAACGGAGTGTCTGGACACTAGCTTCTATTGTATATTAATTAAGTTTATATTACAGATTCATATGCGGACTCACACAGGAGAAAGGCCCTACGAATGTCCCCACTGCCCGAAGAGATTTAGTAACAAAGCTGCTCTCCTCAGACACGACAGGGTAATAACCGGTTCAAAACCAATTTTATCATATATATATATATTTTAAGTTATGTACACATTTGATTCTCTCTGTAGTAACTTTTTTTTTTTTAAAGTGCAGTGGAAATTTGCTTAAATTTGTATTTTAAATGGTTTCAGTGGTCAGATTGAAATGAAATAAACACTAAATGTTAAAGGATGTTTACTATAATACAATAGTCAAAACTGCATTTAAAACGGGTAAGCCGTTTCTGAGCGTGCACAAACAGACAGATAAACAGACAAACAAAAAAAGGAAATTATAAATCATTGTTTTGGGTTCTATTATATTGATAAATGTTCCTAATATTTTTTTGTTTTCATATACGTATATGCCATGTCCTATACAAGTATATGCAATGTAACTGATCGCTGTCTGTTGATCAGTTACATTTTTATTATATATCTAGATTTGCCTGTCAGCTTATAAATAAAGTTTAGAATATATGATTTGAATTTTTTCTACTATTATTAAAGTTAGTGTTATATGTGTGGCGTGCAGACGGTTTTTAATGCAAAATTTGTGCACCGCTTAAGTGAACAGTTGTACAGTCTTGGTCTAGACACTAGATTCTTTCTGCCTTGTACAGGTAATAAATAGAAGTTTTATTTTGTTTTCCAGGTGCATACGGGTATAAAGCCCTACGAGTGCCCTCAGTGCGGGAAGTTTTTCACGCAATCCAACTCGATGAAGTTGCACGTGAAAACTGTACACTTAAAACAGCCAGCCCCGTACAAGAGTAGAAACAGACGTGCCAAGCAATCCGCCAGACAAGGTGGGGTAGAGAGATGAGCCAGTGTGAAGACACTCCGTTCTCCGCTTTTTCGTCTATATAAGCTACTTCTTATTACATCAGCTATCTGCCAGTGAAAGTCCCTTCAAAAACGGTCCAGGCGTTTTAGAGATTAGCCGGAACAGACAGAGATAGATAAAAATTATAAAAACAAAATATTTTGGTATATTTATTGATGTATGTTTATTTATTGAGTAAAATGAGGCTATTTTAATATTATAACCATACACTCCTGGACTGGAACAAATGTGAATTGAACCCACAATCAATCAAGCTTACAGTCTCACAAAAACAATAACAGCATATTTTGTCATAATTTTTGACACTCTTTATAAAGATTATAAGGGAGCTAATTTTAATTAATATTTTTTTTCACTCCTTCCAGCAATGAATGTGGAAGTGCAAATAGAGGAGGGCATGTACCAGCCGCAAGTGAAGACAGAGATAAGAGAGTACGAGACCGATGGTGAGATTTACCAAGAGACGGATGTGTACCACGAGGTGAGTGGGTTCGAATAAAGTGTAGACAAGGATTGTAGTGTCAAAACTACCATAAAAGTTAAATTCTCTAAGTGTATACATACTTAATAAATGTTTACTGTAATTGTATATATAAGTAGAATTTCAATTATTGAATTTAGGTATAAAATAATGAATTTTATTGTTTTACGCAAAGGCCGCTGAAAATACGAAAGGCGAGCGAAACCGCGATGGGTTAGCTTGTTTTATATAAATACAGGCTTTCTATTAATGCTACATATATATTTTATTTATATCCATTTATATATATCCACAGGTTTATCAAGAAGGTGATATTCTATACAATGAGGTCAAAGTCGAAGATGCTGAAATAGCAATGTATGAACAAGATGAAGAACAACCCGAGGTTCTTTATGAGGAAGTTTATGAAATACAAGAAGTCTAGCTAAATGTAGAGAATGAGTTTTAAATGTGTATGTTCGTGTAATATATAGTTATGAGTGTAAAGTATGCTATGCATTAAGGCAGTTTGTCTTGTTCATTTCAATACGCACTATACTGTTAGTTGTGTAACTCTTTTTATTTATATTTTTAAAGTGTTATATTTCACACTTTCGTTCGCTCAGGTTCTTATAAAAAGCTATATTATATATTTGATGTATCAAGTAAAAACACATAGTTTATTTCGAATAAATAGTTTTTTTTGTCTTCTGTAAAGTTCTTGAAAATGACACGAGCAGTATTGTTTGCTAAGGGGACGATATGGATATGTATATGTGACATACATATATTGAAATTTCGAAAAGACATATACATCGTTTGAAAATATTGATATATTATTAATAATCAAATAGATTTTAATAAATTAGGTGGTACTTGTTTGGTTTTTTGTATAGAAATTATTTAATGACTTTGGCTGTTTAGTGAGAAAATCGATAAAAGAACAGCGATTGTGTAAAGCAGTTTCCTTTTTAGCCCAGTGTTGAGGCGGGACATTGTGTGTTGGGTGACGGTGCTTAACGCCGTGCTTAGTTACAACTAAGCACGGCGAGCAGAGAAATTAATATGTACATTTTCCCGAGTGTGTATCAAACCCGCAACCAATCGCGTATGTAGTCACAGACGCTGTGCCACTGAGTTACGTTCGGCTCATTGTAAATTACTATATTATATTATTAGGTAAATTAAATGAAGTTGTCTTTTTTTTAAATTAAATAATTTAGTTTTTTTAGTGCAATACGTTTTGTATGTTGGTACTATTGGTGGATTGGTTGTTTTGTATACAAAAAATATGAAATTTTCTTTTTTTTTCTAAGACAGAACTTAAGACACTGCTTTCTGCCAAATTTTAAAAATGCGCGTTGATTGGCGGAAATCCACGCGGCGCTTTGCATTTGTCTTACTAGATTGGTCAAATGGAAATAATTTAAATATAATATTACCCCGAGTTAGAATCGAACATGCAACCATCAAGTTAAAATCTCCAGTTACGTGTGACAGAACACGCTGTATATCTTCTGTCTCTTTCACGGGCAGGCTAAATCTAATATTATATTTTATCTTTCCCGTACGTTTTGTGACAAATTATATTGTACATAAATATATGAGAAAGCCTTGTATAGTAAATAATGAATTTATATATGAAGAATAAATTTATATTTTAAGCGAATTGTGTTTTATTTAATAACAAACATACTTTTGTTTTATTATATATGTGTTTAACAGGCAAAGGACTGTTCTAAATTATTCTTCAAAAAAATATGAAAATTAAATAATTCAAATTATTATTTTTCAATACATAAACAGTTTAGACTAGAATAAAGACTAATCATTTGGGAACAGAATTGTTAATTAATAAATTAATATATACATTTTTAAATTCTTTTAAATGTGCGAGTTTTAACATTTATAATAATTTATATGTAGTCTTATAAGTATTTGCATGTCTTTGTTTAGGCGCACTGAGCACTTTGGCCTGATTTTTATAAAACTGGTTAAAGGTTGAACGCAACGGGATTCGAAAATACATTTACTATAGTTAGTAGTATAGTGTGTGTTCGACTATACTTTAGAGGAGAGATGGATAAGTGTTTCGTGTAGGGACGAAGCTCTCACACTAACAGATAGACAGACAGAGCTAGACGTTATGGTTCAGGGATACCAGACATTTTTTCTGTATCCCAGCTAGCTTGATTTCAATTTTAATAGAATATTTTAAAACGTCTGCAAGTTGACATTATTTTTATTCCATATTGCATAATTTGAAAGCAAATTGCAATAATAAAATAATTGATAATATATTCACATTAAATGTTTATTTTGTACATACAACACTGCATGCTATTCAGGGTTCATAAGTTATATTAGCAGAACTAGCGAAACACATGACTAAAGTTACAAACTTTGCTTAAACTTATACTTTAAATGGTTATAGCTTTTTTATTTGTCAACTGATTGAAATTGTATAAACACTAAATGTTAAAGGAAGTTTACCACAGTACAAAATAGCATTTAAATGGATTTAGCCGTTTCTGAGATTAGCGTACACAAACAGAAAAAAAAGTTAAAAGTCATTTCTATTGTATTAATAAGCCCTCAATTATATATATTTTTCATATATCTTCCAGTTTACAGTTTCAGTAACATTCAGTTCAGTAGTTCAGTTATAAGAGACGTTTTAATTACTATTTTAATATGATATGCTAAACACAGGGTCTACCATAGAAAGGTAACACTAACTGAGCGTTTTATGTTGAATTCATAAAGTTCTTGTCCGTCTATATGATAACGTTGATGCGGCAAAGTATATTTATTAAAATTGTTTGAGGCCTCACCGTAAACGCGACGGTTATGAGATCGATACACACTCGCGGGACCGATTATATTTAAAATATTTTAAATTTTCCGCTCTTGTACCTAAAGCAAATTGCGGCGTAGAGTTGCGCCACGCGCGAAGTCTCGAACTCGGGTGGAAAGTGTAGAACTTGACAAGGTTCCATCTGACTACCCTGCTATGCGTGAAATAGCGTGAAGTTGAACGAGATTTATAAAATAATGACAAAAAAAAGAATTTCAGCTATATTACTAGCTATTGAGTTATAACAGTTTTTATTTTAAAGTTTTCTTCAAGTAATATATTACTTGAAGAAAACTTTAAAATAAAAAATGTTTCTAGTAGAAAAATATACTGTTACTAGAAACAGCAATGTTTATATGACAGTGTACAGCATTAAAATAAGTAATATAATAGCAAGTAAAATAAAAATGTCTTAGATATGAATAATCAATTTGAACCTGAATTTTCTAGGAAGATTAATGATGGGCTGGGAAAAACAATATTATTTTTAGTATGAAATTTTACTGGAACACATTGGTTCTTATTTGTTTTTCATATTATTATTTTTTATATTATATATGTATTTTTGTTTGTATCGTTTAATTTCAAATTGTATATTATTAACATTATTTATTTTGTATCTTTCTTAAGTTGAAAAATATTTGTTTAATTGTGTTAATTTTGGGTGTAGAGAATTCATATGCTATAATTTCCAGTGTATTGTATGTTACATTGGCCTGCCTGCCATAAATAATAAAATAAAATGATTGTATAACTAGTGACCAGCTCGCGGCTTCCCCTGCGTAAACTACACGACTCGCTTCACTTAACTCGTACACTATGTTAAAGTTTATAATTTAAATTGAAGCAATTTTTTTATTTATGAATCGATCACAATAAATAAACACCAAATAAGAAGGAACGTTTACATAAATTACAATTGTAAAAACTGCATTTTAATCAACTAATTAGTGCACAAACGTTCAAACAGAAAACTAAATTTGATAATAATTTTTTTGGGTTCTATTACATTACTGAGTGCCTCCAATAATATATTTTCTCACATATCTTCCATTTACAGACAGCGATCAGTTACATTTTTACTATGTCTATATTGTTAAATTAATCATAAAGATATTTATATATACAGGGTGATTTACATAACGTATCCACCTCTGTAACGCCAAAACATGAAAAAAAAACAAAGAGCAATGTTAAAACCATTTATTTATAATAACAAAGTAAATAATTAGTGCGTAATAGGAAAATTTATATTTTTAGCTAAACTTTATTGAAAATGACATCTTTACATATATACCTTCTAACTCTATGTACAATATAATAAGAAATTACCTCAGATATTAATAAATTAGACAAAGAAATGTATGGAGAAAAAGAAAAATGGGGAACGGAGTGTTTTACAGTAAGTTATCTCTGTTAAAAGTACTATAGAGGTATATTATTAGAAAGGAGCAACTGCTGAGTTTCTCTGCGGCTCTTTTCAGCAGAACTGCCTTCCTCTCCGGTGGTAGCTTGTTGTGGGACTGACAATACTGACATATTTATGTTAACAGACGATACGAAACGTGCGCGTTGAATAAATTATATTTAGTTTTTAATATAAACCTGTTGCCTTTTGAATGAAAAATGTAAGTCCTCTAACTACTAAACTATAAGGGTAACAAATTTTGTTAGAATAATATAATAAATAAAAACGTATAAAAAATTGA
>JAOYRR010000688.1:0-15092 GCA_038994665.1 Podotricha telesiphe
TTTTGAATTATAATTCAAGTGTTAACAGAGGAAATTATGTAGACATAAAAGAAGGAAGTATTTCATTAGTTAGTTATCTAGAAAGAGACTTTTTAGGTGAGGTTAGTAGATCTCATAATTTGTCTTTTTTATTTCATGAGCTTTTTCTTTATGGAAAAATTCAGAATAGAAAAAAATGAATTTTTAGACATGGTTTATACGGTCTTTAGAGCACATAAATTTAATTTGTGCTTTAAAATGGTGCAAAAGAAGTATCCAGGTAAGATTCTTCACATTTTAAATCTAAGTACAAACCCAGTTACCAGTATTAATAAGAAATCTCTCTTAGAAAGGTTGGATATTAATTTATCTAATTTTTTGTCCATAATTGGGGAGCCAAACCTGACGGGCAAAAGAGATCCATGGACTGATGCAGATAAAACAAGACTTATGCATGGTCTTGTCAGATATTGCAGCTCTAATGCTCGTTGGTATCTGATTAAATGTGATTTTGTGTACGGCTTTTATCTGTCAAGACTTGCTTGTAATGCTATTTCTGATGCATTTAAAAATATCAGAAGGTGTAAGGACATTTTTAAGTATCTTTTTGAAGCATTAACATGGACTAAGAATGATTATTCATTAGATGACCATTTTAGGCGTTTACGCTTGAATGATTTGAGAAGTGAAGATCTAAGAGGTTTATATGTACAGTTGTACCAATATGATTTTTCCAACTATATAGATATAACCGCTGAGCAATTGGAATATTTTTATAGTGTTTTTTTAGATAAAAAGCATATTACTTCGGAGCAGTATAACACCTTAAAGTCGATTCTGGCAAATCGAGTCCCTGATTCTCTATCCCAGAATGATTTTCTTAATGAGGATTATGTTCCTATAACATTAGATTCTGAGCACCAGGGTCTTACAATAGTTAATAGACCAAATGTGGTTGTTCATAATTTTCCTCTTCAGGATTCAAATTTAGACAACGAAGAACAAACTCAGTTGTCTTTAGAATCAAGAGTAGCTAGATTAGAAGAAGAGGTCATGATTTTAAGAACTTCTTTTACTAGCTTAAATTCAACACAACCCATTGAACATCAATCTGATAATCTTTCTCTGCCAAATGATGAAATTCATGAGTCTATTTTTGATACTGATTTTGATTATAATAATACAGTTAATGAGATATCTGATCCCATTTCTCCTAATACTATGGTTGAAGAAACTATTTTAAATAATGATCAAAGCAATGTTGTTCCTATTGATAATAATCTTTCTCTGCCAAATGATGAAATTCATGAGTCTATTTTTGATAATGATTTTGACTATAATAATACAGTTAATGAGATATCTGATCCCATTTCTCCTAATACTATGGTTGAAGAAACTATTTCAAATAATGATCAAAGCAATGTTGTTCCTATTGATAATAATTTATATTTACATCTTGTTGAAATAGCTAAATTAAACTTAAGAAAAAAATATAATAGAAAATATTTTACTGCTAATGACTCAAGAAATCTTCTTTTTAATGCAAGAGAAAAGCCTTCAGCAATTCATTGGTTACAGACTCTGGAATATTTATATTCAATAAGATATTTGAAAACTCGTCAGCGTATGTTAAAAGGTAGACTTGTAAAGTATTACAGTATCAATTAAAATTGTCAAAATAAATCTTTATTGTAAACTTTTGTTTGTTTCACTAAAATATAATAGTTAATTACTTTGTCGATAAAAAAACACAGAATAGGTAATTGCTAAAATCTTAATTAACTTTTCGAAACAAATGATCAAGACAAACAATACAGTTAATTTCTTTTGATAATATTTAAACCGATAACCCTGTAATCTAAAAAAAAAATATAAAACTTTGAAATTAAGAAATTATGTTGGAAATAGAAAAAAATATGTAACATATATGTTATCTTTTATTTTCTGTCACAAATGAGTTATTTTTCGAGAATTAGTTTTTAAATTTATTGATTATTTTGTTTAAATCTTGTAACTTAGAAATTTTATTACAAATAGCTTTAAGGGCTGCATATAGTACCAGTTTATTTTTATTTACTAAATTAATAGGTCAATTACAGATTATGCGTACTTTTGGCTAGCTCTTAAAGTCAAAGTTTATCTGTAGATTAGGATTCTTTGAAAGAATTAAAATTTAATCTATATAGTTTTTAACATAGTATTTATATGGAATATAAATTTGATTTTGTGTCCGAAATAAGAAGTGGAAAAGGTTCTTTAAAAAATGAATAAATTTAAATTTTGATGCTGAATGTTAAAATTGATTAAGCAGACTTTCGAATAATCATTAGAAAAATGAATAAAGATATTTAATATAATTTTTTGGTGTTTGAATAAATTCTATATAAAACAATTGAATTATTGACAAATAAATGCCGGGTGTTGTTTTAGTCTAAAACATGTGTTTAGGAAAATCACATTGAAGAAGGGGATTTTTAATTAATATATTCAATCCCAACAAGGAGAATTGATTTTTTTATCTTAACATAATCTAATACCACATTTAACAATTAAACATTTTAATCTCACAAAAGCTAATTTACAAGAAAATAAGTTACATAAAAACGCAGTAATTTCTACATATATATTAACGTTTTATGCTTTAATTTTTTCCGACTTGGATTATTATCACGCTGATAATTTTTTTAAGAGCTCGACAATAATTAGAATGAAATTTGTTTTTTTAAAAAGACCAGTATAAATCGCAGTAACTTAGATCAATAAACGTGTTAGATCTTTTTTTTTTTACATTATATGAAACCGCGTTGAAACATTTTGTAAGAAACAATAATTTTTTTAATTAATGTATTACAAAAATGAATTAAGAGAAAAAGACTTAGTATAAAATGTCTTTCTTCTTTGTACAAATCCTATTTTTATATCTTGATTATCTTAAAATTGTCTGAGAATGAGTCCACACATTTTGTAATTTGTGACATCTTTTTGATGTTAATTAAGTTCTCAATCGTGTGTATTTTATGATAATTTAGAAACTAAAATGTTTCTTTAATACATAAGAAAACATTTAAAACAAAATATAAAGTATTAATTTTTTTATTATTTTAATAAAATATGAATAATATATAGAATATGTCTCATAAAAGAAATTGTAAAAACGTCCGAATATGTCTCATA
This sequence comes from Podotricha telesiphe, assembly GCA_038994665.1. Lineage (NCBI taxonomy): Eukaryota > Metazoa > Arthropoda > Insecta > Lepidoptera > Nymphalidae > Podotricha > Podotricha telesiphe. Next base: position 3,154 of record JAOYRR010000688.1, read on the forward strand.
AAATAAATTGTAAAAACGTCCGAATATGTCTCATAAAGGAAATTGTAAAAACGTCCGAATATGTCTTATAAAAGAAATTGTAAAAACGTCCGAATATGTCTTATAAAAGAAATTGTAAAAACGTCCGAATATGTCTCATAAAGGTAATTGTAAAAACGCCCGAATATGTCTCATAAAAGAAATTGTAAAAACGTCCGAATATGTCTCATAAAAGAAATTGTAAAAACGTCCGAATATGTCTCATAAAATTGGTTTACAATTTACCTTACGTCTATTTTTACAGCAGTGGACAAATCAACTACGTATTAGCATGTATGTTCTTATACCAATTGCAAAAATATTTTAACATTTTTAAGTGTTACTTATATTAAGCAATAAATTAAAGGATTTTTTGACTACTTTTTTTGTTTTTATTTTTTTAAATATTTAACAGGTTCTTTAGAAATAAAAAGTTGTATGTATTCTCTTATATTATTATAGTAAAACTAGCGTTAATTTACGATAAATAATAACTAATAGGATGTGACATTCATATTATCGAGTACTATATAAATAAAGACAAAGTAAAACTCATGTTTTACTTTTACTAGTTCATACTATTGTAATTTGGTTGTGTAGTTTTTAAAACTACATAATTGAAAAATATTCCCTAGTTATTAATAATGATCTTATGTACACGCACATATGAGGCAAAGGCAAGTTCAAAAAATCAAAAATCCACTGGAATGGTGAAAATTAATTTAACACTATAGTATGAATTACAATAAAATGCCTCATGTTGTGTCACATCAAATTTGTCTTGAGTCTGTGTATATAGAAAAATATATTTATTAGCCAAAAACTAATCAGTTAATAATTAGTCTTCTAAAGTGTCCTTTAGTTCAGAATTCTTGAATTTTACATTAAATAATTTTGATTTGATATACAGGTAAGATTTGTTATTCGACGATATGTTTACAAGGGAAACCTTTTTATTACCTCTCAAGAGCCGTATGTTCGAGATGAAAAACTCTCTTTGTGTATATGAATGACCCTTTAGAAATGCCATGGGAACGCTTTATCTTCTGATTCTCGTATAGCATACTATAATATTACAATTTATATTCGTAATTCCGAGAAATGTGATGAACTTCATTGAATACTTGATTGGTGTATTATATCTATTGATGAATGACTAATAACTTAGAATCTATTTTTATTTTCTATAATAATATTACCTTTTTTGTTGTTAAAGATACCAAATTGGCCCGAGAATGATGCCAGTCATTTGCTAAGTAGGAAAACATTAGACATAGGACTACAGACCGAGCGTGAATATTTTTTTAAATGTGAATGATGCTTTATTATTGCTACATATCTTAATATGTTCTAAAAAACAATATTTTTCTATTTTTCTGTATAGTTTAGAGGGTTTACGTGCTAGATTGCGGAACCCAACGCTGTATTTCACTAAATAATTGAAAAAAACAGAAAAATGAAAACCTCACAACCAAATAATTTACAATAAAAGTATAAACTTTCAAACTAAAAGCGTTCTCAAATATTATAGTAAAAGAAAATGAATGAGGCTAATTATTTTCAAGTAATTAACAGGTCGCATGGGATATCCGGTGCGACCTGTGACAGGTACCGTGCATACCTAGAAAGACCGACAGTGTCTCTACGGTAGTAAAATAACTAAAACAATATAGTAAGTACGTATCGTTGAGATTTTAATTTGAATGATTTTTTTTTAATAAATTACACATTAACTTAAAACAATAATAATATCGATAGGTGAAATCGATTGTCATTCGAAAATCAGTAATGTAAAGTCACTCGTGTAAAACAAATATTTACTTTTAGGTACTATAAAATGTAAATAAAGTTTTTAATAAAAAATATATCAAATTATATTCCTTATCTTTTATAATCATCTTTTACTTTACCGCAAAACGAAATATATAGAAATATCGACTAACGTATGACTGTAAATGATTGGCTGAAGCTAAATATAGTACTTAGCAGATATAAATAGAGGCCACGGTGACAAAATCTCATGCTCACAAATACCAACATTATATATTCGTACTGTTATTTTAACGATAGCAAAAATGTTTCATAAAATATTTTTCATAGTATTGTGCATATGGAAAAATTATTACAATCATTATATAGGAAATTACGTTACCTATTTTCAAAGGAAATGTCGTTTAAACAGAGGACTCAACAACTTTATAATCACCGGAAGGAACGCTAAAACTACCTACGTTTCCGTGACTCCCAGAGATGAATTACAACCCACAATCAGTCTCAAATATACTCTGATACAAGATTTTTGATTACTTATTATATAGGCTTTGTTAACATTTTTTTTTTTTTTAAGTGTTATTCCCACACTTAGGAAATTGAAAAGACCATATTTAGAAAACATTAATAAAAATTTTGAACGCAGCGGGATTTGAACCCGCGCCTGGCTTAGGTCAGAGCGCTTGGTTTTTCAAAGAGTGTGGGAATAACACTTTAAAAACAAAGTTAACCAAAAATATATATTTAATAAATAACGCATTCTCTCTTGCCAGACGATTGTTCGTAGAATAATCTTTTGGGTAGCTTGAAATTTGTAAAATCTCTCTACAGACACTAACAACAAATATAAGTTTTTGTAATAAGCGTATAAAGATTTCAACGGCTTAGCTGGAGTTGGGACGCATGGCTTAGCGGTCAGAGCGCTTGAACGGTTTCAAGAGGCGCGGGTTCCCGCTGCGTTCAAATTTTATACGTTTTCGCTATGTCTTTACTTATTATATGTCGGGTTACATACTATATTTCACAAAACAATCATCACGCTTGTTAAATTGGTTTGTTTTTAAACGAACAGTACAATGCATACATGTTAAGAGGGCGAGGGAAATTTCTTCTCCACACACCGATGTCAATGTGATACAAAACATCATTATTAAATGAATAAACAAGTATGTGTTACCATAGATTATGCCAAATGTTTTTTTTTGTTCAAAATAAAATCATTTCGAGCCAATAAATAGTATTCATATGTTTTTTATAAGCTCTCTTTGAAAACATGGTTTGACTCTCTCTCTCTCTTTATAAACATTGATTGTCATTTAGATAGTTTAATTTGGTTGAATAGATAATTTTCATACAAGTGATAAATTGGTCAAATTTAAAAGTAGGTAAGATATTCTTAGAATAACCAACCACCTACATCATCTATTTGCAGTCACATTAGCACGGTCACCTAACCTATTGCTTAATGTTTTTTTATACAGCGCTTGTTCTAGGCACTCTAGAAAAAATTCCCAATTCAAATTCAAAAGTGAGCATATTTATCTACCCTACCATTCTTCCATAAATTTAGCTTGTTTACATTTCACGTACGCGTACATTATATTTAAGTTCTCAAAAATTAGATTTCCATTAAGTTAAAACACAAAAAAATATTAAATTGTTTATGTGTGAAATGAACAATATATCTACTACGATATTACAATAGATAAAAAGGAATATAACATTGAAAAGTCATTAAATATTTTTATCAATCGATTTCATTGCCAAACAATTTAGCGTCGTTTGGAAAAAAACAAGATTCACATTTATGTACCAACAATCATCTCTGCCTATTTTCTCATGTCAATGTATTCTAACGACATAAACAAAAATAGCCTTGAAGGAGTTATCAAGAAACAATATGCTTCTACTATAAACACACTTGTACAAAATAAATGAGTTATAACGAATTTTATACACGATACACACAATATAGGACAAAGTAATAAAAATAAATATGTCAAGATTTTAATGGAAATATATAACAAAACGGTGACTTCTTTATGACTTCTTCATGTAGATAAATAATTACTTATTATTTTACTTCTCGGTACAGTCTTGTTAGTACAATCAATGTAAGAGTTTACAATATTAATTGATATAACACATTTATCTTCATAAATGTAATAACCAAATACTAGCTTCCGATTTTTAATGTGATTGATTTATTTATCTCATAATGGATTATAAATTATAAACATACTAAATTAAACATAATATAAAAAATAAATCACAATACTTAATCGTTAAATAAAAAAAATCGAACGAGCCTCCTAGGTTAAAGCCAGGTATAGCCACTAAACTATACGGGATTTGCTACATTATATGAATTTATATAATCTATTTCTAAACAAAACATACGAGTATAATATAGTGTTTTAAAGTGAAAGATATACTTGTTAAAAAATGTTCTTTAATTGTTAATTAAAACACTTCTATTTAACATATAATATCTGTTTATAAATATTTATAACTTATAGACCTATTTTATTAATAATGATTTTTTTTTATTAGTAACATAAGTGTATAGAGCTTTTGAAGCGGTACTATTGAGTTAGCTATTCAGTTATTAAGATCTACCAAGCTTATATCGTGTCACGTACGATACTTTACTTAGCTCTAGGGAGACGTAGACTCAGACCAAAGTATTTAAGATACTTCGGTAAGAACTTACAGCAAAAATAGCAGAAAACTAATATTCAGCGAAAAAATGTCAATGAACAAAATATATAATTTTTTTTTAAATATAAAAAGGTATAATGGGTCTTTGTTTCTCTATGTCATACTATAACATCATTATTTTGGCTTTCGTCTGTGATCCAACTGCCGACAAAACATTCGAGTCTGTTACTACAAAGGAAAAAATATGCTTGTTTATTATAAATATATATTTTTTTTAGTTTTAATAAACGATAAACCATTTCTTTATATTATTTTCTATGAATACTTATTTGGCTTAATATTATTTAAACTGTCTCAATTCTGGATAACCCGACACTTTAATATGTAATTTAAATCTTATTCGTTGCATATTTCTAATTAAGATAGATTTCGTATAGAGTTCGTTTATATATTTATTACAAATCTTTAGAAAATAACTAAATTATATGAATATATGCAAAGGATAATACCTAGAGCTGCCAGCTGTATTATATATTAATGTACGTAGGTAGATATTTACGAGTATATAACAACAAAAATTTACAATTTAAAAACTTGTAAAACTTGATTTCATATAATACGAGTATAAAACTAGTTATTTAGTATCAGAATATTTGAAAATTTTAACGGTTAAAATTTAAGATAATAAAAATGGAAAACGACATATTATTTTAAAACAGTTTATATACGCGTCTATGATAATAAATATAAAATAATAATGAAAATAACCTACCTGTGTTATGTTTATCTACATGCTTTTCAGAAGCCGGTGGATTATTTACTTCCGCCATTTTTTTTTATTTTGCACTTCGCACCTGAAAATTGAATTGTTATTTAATTTATTTTGTTTAGTTAGTGGCGTTTTGGAATAATATATTTTAAGAATAGTTATTATATTTACATTCATGCTATTTAGATGATGTTCACGAGTTCTTTACACCAAACATTAAAAACAGTAATATCCAGAAGTTATACGTAATAAACAACTGCAAATATTTATTTATTTTGACTTGAGTTCAAAATGAAATCAGGTAGATAAAAGCTGACGCGAAATCTTTTGTTCATTACGTACCAAAAAGCTTAATTATATGTTTTCTACAGTTATTTATTAAATAAAAAATTATAACTTACCTTTTTATGTATATATGAATACTTTATTACTGTAAACACTGACTTTACATATATTTAAAAGTGTCACGCACTCGCGGATGGGATTCGAATACTACGCCGTCAAACAACTATCATAATGTACTAGAGTCGCCCGGAGGCGGAAAGTGTGATGGTGTTGCCACCTTAAACTTTAATTTACCCTACATCTTTATTTGTTATTGAAATAGATGGGTAATGAGAAACTCACTTGGCTTCAAACCACAGGTCTCCGTTCTACGGGAGGGAGATAAAAGGATATATATATTTTTTTGAAATATTTGTGTGTAGTGTCAAATCGCAAGCATGCGATATATACGATACATAATATATAACTGACGTTGTCGTGCAATTTATTTTATCATAAAATTTATCTTATCCAAATAGTAATAAATATTTATAATAATTAACATTTCAAAGAAATATTAAAATTGTTTAAATTTATACTGTAATAATAGAGTAAAAACGGAATGAATGAAACCTGCTTCGTTGTACAGCTTTTAAGCTTAGGCTTATAATTTATTTCGAAGAGTGGAACACCTAAAGTAAAACCGTAAGAGAACAACTATACTATAAGAAAAAATGTGCTTTAACAAAAGTTGTTCAGCGAGATAGGTATTTTGGTGAGTAGGGTCATTAAGTCCACGCAAACGAAGTTGCGGGCAGCTACTAACATATTAATAGTAATATAATATTAAAATTACATCTTTTTTTTTGTGCAATAAGAATAGACTTTTGGAATAATGTGTGCTTGTTTTCCGATTATGGCCACACTATACAGCTTCACTCCTAAAACACGAATAGCTCCGAGTGCGCCCGACCACTATTGATGCCGGCAAACATTTTCCGTGTAATTTTCACTTCTCTGCCTTTAGAGCGGGGGATGATTTGGCATATTTTCCCTAGTGTTTTCATTTAAAACACGCAGCTACGATAATATTTATGCTAGACTTGTATTTTATGCAATTCAATTTAGTTCTAATGTCGTTGTATTGTTCACACACTAAGTTTATAATTATATTTCAAACCAAATTTATAACACTTTACTATGATTATTTTTTAATAAAAGATTTCATAGTCTATCTCTATGTGTCTATTAAAATATTATCTTATCTTAAGCAAGGATTACCTTGATATACCGTCGTCGATAAGATGTTTGCATACAAGTACAAAGACCTCATTTTCTTAAAACATACGTTTATGAATATGAAAACTTTGTGGTTTAACTTCGTACTAGGTAGAAATTAAACATAAAGGTACGTACATTTGTTTTTTGGGTGTAAGTTGAAAGTAGTGGCAGTAATATATATATAGTTAAAAATGCCGTATTGTTTTGTATGTACAAAAATGTGTTGTTATATAGAGATTCATGAATTTGTAGTGTATTTATATTAGCAAATTAACAAAATTTAATAATATATCACTATCACATTATGTGAGGTCAGGTCCATTGCATGTAATAGTCTGTTTTACTGTAGCAATGTCATATATGTCATTTCAAAAAATGTTAAATAAGAAGTCATTTTTAAAGCTAAAAAGACTTATAAAAACAAATTTTATTTTGTTGTATTTCATTTTTATAAACGATCCTTCAACCTGTGTAGTCTAAATTGATGAACATAACACAAGACTAGTTTAAATAGTTTATTATAAAATTACTTATGGTTTGTGTTTTTGTCATTATAAACGTACTTATAAATAATAATAAATTTTTAATCACGTACAACGTGCGTTCACAGTGTTCTTTTTAATCTTATTTTATAATAGAGTCATTATAACAGATTGTACAAAATGTATGAAGTTATTTCGTAAAAAAGGGGTACTCCGTAGATGGTATAAGCGGAGCAGTGTAGTTGGGGCGGGCGCGACGGCTGCAGATGTTGCGCCCGAGAAGCTTAGCCCTGTGCGGGCGCTTCCGCTGCCGCCGGCGCTGCCGCCGCTTGCTGAGAGCCCTGCCAACCCGCAACTACTTTTTGGAGGAAAGCTGTAAATTAAAAAACATATTATACTTCTTTGCGTAATTTTTTATTTTTACCACAGCTAAGCGTTGACACGTTGACCGTTTTATATTTTTACGTAATAAAATAGTAAAGTCAGCACAATTAAAGCTTTGTTATTTGGAATGAAAAAAATATAAGTGTTAAAAACATAATTGAATATATAAAAAGTAGATAAGAAGCATTGTCAACAGATAAACATTAGAAATAAAATTTGACATTAAGAATTTGAATCAAAACAAGAATATATAATGCGACAAAAAGCGACAAGAATTTGGAACACGAGCGCCTACAATATTTAAACTTACGATCTTATAGCTAAAGATATGACGATAATTGTAGTCTTCTACGCCATCACCTTCTTCAGGTAAGCTGTAAATGTACAAAACTCATACACAAATCCACACAGACAAACACATAGAAGAAAGAAATCTGACATCTGTCCTAACGATGTCTCAAGATACATACAGGGGATGTCATAATTCAAATGACATTTACTAAGGCATGACCATACATTATAAGATATAATTGTATACTTAGAAAACGCATAAAAAATTGAACGCAGCGGGATTTGAATCCGCGCCTCTTGAAAACCGTTCAAGTATTTATACTTTTTCTAAATATGTCTTCTTTAATTTCCTTAGTGTGGGAATAACACTTTAAAATATACTAATATAATTATATACTGTCTATGAGTATTTCAATATTAATTCTACTCACTGATTATCTAAAAGATTTCACTACATGCATTATTTTCAACTGTTGCAAGTGCATAGTTGATAGCAAACAATGGCTAATATTGCTACAACACTACAACTAAAAGCACTGTCACAGCAGACTTTGCTTTTAGACCAAACAGTTAATAAGTGTAATTTTGTATATATGTACCGAGTTATTTTATTGTCTCTAGAAATGTTTTTATTAAAATGTTTTATCTATTTTTTTCGTAATTGATAGAAATAGAAGAGGACCAAAAAATATATTTTGTAAAATGTTGTGTAAATACTATGTTTATATAAAGTTAATCTAACTATGCTACCAAGACATCCAAAATCAAATAATTAAAAATCCTAAGTATACTTACATGCATATGGGATCATGCCGTCATCATCTTCAGGGTCCATGCAGTCCTTTGTGATTTCTGCTACTTCCTTGTCATCAAGCTTTTCACCTTTGTTAAATATTTATTGTTTTTAATTTAAAATCAACTTTAATCAACACTTTATTTATTCCATTAATATTTTTTTTATAATGATTACAATCAAACATGTTTCGATTACGTAAGTCTAATAAATATTTCTATAATGTTATTTCAACTTACCCAAAGCAAGAAGAGTGTGTGTGAGCTCAGCGCCAAGCATAAGACCGTTCTCGTTCTTGTCGTAGAGCTTCAGGCATTCCAAGAAGTCTTCATAGCAGCCTTGGTCTTTGTCTTTCTTGCATTGGCTGTAGATGGGAAGGAACTCTTCGATCTGTAAAATATATGCAACGCTTTATAAATACAAGTTTTCATGTAAAGTGATTTTAATTGGCAAGTACCTATAAACATTAGGCTTCATCTAACAGATAAATATTAATATAATGCATAAAAATTTAAAAAATAAGTACTAAACTCTTAGGTACCTTGCTCACGAGGTAAGCAAGGTACTGTTACTTTTATCTTAATCAGAAAATGACTTATTTGAATATCGAATTGGAACACAATATAATAATAGTTAAGACATGTCTTTAAAATAAAATAAATTTGGTTATAAATAAACAGGTTACCGAAAGCATTTTCTCGCCCTTCTTCTTGGTGCCTCCGAGTTTTTCAATGGTAGCGACAGTGGGATTGGAGTTGAGTGCCCTCAAGATGTCACCCAGGTTGAAGGCATCGACTTTACCGTTGCCCTCAAAGTCGTAGATGGAGAAGGCGAAAGATGCCCCTGGATAACAATACTCGTGTATACTCTTAATGCTTATATTTAAATTCTAGAGTACGAAATTTCAAAATAAATGAATTATATATTATATGTATAACAATGGGCTTCTGACAGTACAGTAGTTGTAATATATGTGTATTATAGAAATAAATTACAGACTAATAACCTATTTTCATTCTACTATGTATACAATAAAATAATTTAATTATCAATCAGTTTAATTCAAGTAAAAAATGATCATATTTTGTCAGTATATAATAAAAGTTCGCAAATATAAAAGAATGACAACAGCCCTTAAAGTCGTAGATGAAGAAGGCGAAAGATGCCCCTGGATAACAATACTCGTGTATACTCTTAATTCTTATATATAAATTGTAGAGTACGAAATTAAAAAATAAAATAATTATATATTATATGTAATAACAATGGGCTTCTCACTGTAGAGTAGTTGTAATATACGTGTATTATAGAAATAAATTACAGACTGATAACCTATTTTCATTCTACTATGTATACAATAACTAATTTTATTATCAATAAAATAGCAATGTAAGGTAGTTTAATTCAAATAAAAAATTATCATATTTTGTCAGTATATAGTAAAAGTTCGCCGATATCAAAGAAATATTTATTGACCGAATAATTAATAACTCGTTATATTTCCAATAATTAGAATCAATAAAAAAGCAAAATTTAAAGATAATATATTTATAAATATTTAAAGCCTTTTTAAGTTATTTAAAACACCATGGTTCAGGTGTCACAGTGGGCGGACGTCACGTGGGCGATACGATACTTCCATAAGTTTAGATTTGTTCAGCTTTGACTTGTGACTCACGTGCTAATTATATCTCGATTGTAAACCGTATTAAACTTTAGATAAATATCTGTTATATTCGATACAATACATAGATATGTGTATTCTCTCAATTATTGAATTATTATTTGAAGACTAAATAGTGATAAAATAAAAAAGTTTGATTACATTAAGAAGACATTATGCCTAGACGTACGACGTAATAGTCTTCAAGAACTAGTCATTGTAACGCAATGACCTTAGGATACATTTTAAAGAAGCTCCCAAGTGCTTTAAAATTTAAGCTTAAATTACAGCGAGCACCGAAAAACACCTTAGATAATTCGTGTGGCGCTATCAGTGTAATTCGAGCGCGGTTTCTCCGTTTGGGCGGGCGGCCGAGCGAGATCACATGACGTAACAGGTTATATTTGGAAAGCAACGCTCGCAGTAAGCGGGCAAACCACCGGCATCTCTTAGCAACGCGAACCTTTTATGAGAATCGTTCTATACTTAGATCTACGAATATTAACCGAATTGTATTAGTAGCGTATATATATTAAGTTAAAAAATATACACTTAAATAGTAGTATAAATGAATCTTAAAAAAAAATTACGACTTCCAGTGATTAGTATAGTGATTAGTTATCAAAAATTAAAAATAGAAGCCACATTACAATTTTTCATAAAAAAAAAATTACATTATCCGTAAGCATAATGACCAAATTAAATAAAAAATTACTCACTTTCAATTTCGTTCTTGCTGAGGTCGCTCTGAAAATGACGAAAAATATGTATTACTTTTATGTAACTTTTTTATTTATTATATGTACATGATATAATATAATGTATTACATCACGACACTAAGTAGATAGTGTCGAATTCATATCCAACATGTATTTATTGCCTTTCTTCACTATTCAGCACATCACTATTGGTTCATTTTTATACTTTATGTGCTAGTGGTACATTGCTTCCGGTCTGCGGAATCTATCACAATGTATTTACGCGCTTTTTATTTCACTTTTTGCATTATTATCCTGTTTCAACGGCACTGAACTCCTTGTCACAAAATCACTGCCTGTAGTTTCAACTCACCATTTTGTGTGGTGTTAGTCGGTTCCCTCCCGGTCTTCACTGGCAGACGTTCAGACAAGAAGTGGGGCTCGGCAACTTTTCACCGGACTGTTTTAACTGGCTCAGATGGCGCTCTTCTATGGATATTTGAGATTTAGCCCAGGAATCCGCGACCGTTCTATTTTCAGCGGAGTTGAACCGCGCCGGCGACATCTTCAGACGCTACATAGTCCTCTAAGCGAGAACGAGATGCAAATCTTTTCTCAGTATCGAAATCGATCTATGGCAAATCTACATTTACGCTATTTCAATCGATCTACATGTATTATATATATTACGGATTCTAAGATACATAAACCAATGCAGATAATGCAGATGTAGAATAATAATAAAATGGATAACAAATGAAGTCACATTGTGTTTTATTTTTGGAGAAAAAATAATAATTATAAATCAAAATTCATCATTTTCATTAAGATTCATCTTATAGCAAAAATCTTTCCAGTGAGATG
>JAOYRR010000689.1:0-14175 GCA_038994665.1 Podotricha telesiphe
TCTTTCATTTAAAAAGGACCAAATATATTGACAAATTCCCGAATCAACATTTAAATTATCTAACCTAATAATAACAATTTCTGGTAATACATTGTTATAGGCCCCTTTTATATCCACAAAAGAAGCGACTGTTTGTATATTATTTGTAAAACCTATTTGAATACTACTTAATAAACTAGTTAAATTATCTAAACATTTCTAAAACCTGTTGTTTTGGGAGAAAAAACATGATTTCTTTCCAAAAACCATTCTAACCTTGCCTTAATCATGTTATGTAAAGTTTTTACAACACAAGATATTAAAGAAATCGGTCTTAATTTATCTGCTCCTGGCTTAGGAATGGCTACAATCTCTATTATTCTCCACTGATATGGTATACAATCTGACTTAAATACTAGATTGAAAATATTTATTAAATATTGTTTTGCATTGTTAGGTAAATTAAATAACATTGAGTATGATATATCGTCATAACCAGGTGCACTATCTTTTTCTTTTAAAGCGTTGTCCAGTTCACAAAGAGTAAAATCCAACTGTAAAGTCATATTCCTTGTATGAAATGGTGGTTTGTTTACTGGTACATAATCAGGCGATAAATTACATAATAATTCCTGCTTCTCCTCCTCAGATGCACTTAATCTAGCTATTCTCATACCCTTCATCCACTGCATTTTACGCCACATATCCGTTGTATGCACATTTCCATCAATAGAGTCACAATATGCTTGCCAACTCTTACAATCAGCTGCTTTAATTAATTTTCTAGCTTCTAAAATTTTTCGATCTAGTGTATTAAGATTATCAGGTGTTGGATTACGCCTAAGATTTTTAAGCGCTAATCTTCTGTCAGCTACAATTTTAGACAGATTCTGACTCCAATATGATTTGGGTGTAAATTTCATGTGAATATTATTACAATATCTAATTAACGGAATGCTTGCTTCAGCAGCTTTATTTAATTGTTCAACGAACCAATTATAAATTTGATTATCAAGTGGTCACTACCAAGATTTTCATTAGTAACTCTCCAGTCAAAGTTAGATGCTATGTCGGTAGAACAAAAGGTGATATCTGGTGAGGACTGCTGTAATGACCCATTAACGAATTTAATTCTAGTTTCGCTGCCATCATTGATTGATGCAAAATCATGTTTGAGAGAACTATCAAATAGTTGATTTCCTCTTGTATCTACCTTGTTAGACCAACAAGTATGCTGCCCATTAAAATCCCCTGCAATTATAGTATTCTTTTGAAATGATGAAAATAAGTAATCCCAGTGCGATTGACTTGTGCAAATATTAGCAGGACTATAAACAGATACAATATTCTTAACGATTCTACTATTTAAAACTTTAACGTGCAAAGTTTATATGTCATTATTCGGTACATTGATTGATCCTAAAACAGTTTTAAGTGACTTATGGGTTATAATAGCCACACCTCCGTATGAGTCTATTCTGTCCTTTCTGTACACATTATACTGACTTATATTCAGATTAGATCCAGTCTGTAACCATGTCTCACTTACAATAGCAATGTAAATGTTTTCTCTATTCAGCAGTAATTTAAAATCTGATAACTTAGGTCTAAGACTTCTTGAATTCCATTGTATAATATTTAAGGAACACCTGCCGGATTAAGACACGATAGTAGTTTATTGAGCACATCACTACTCTTGACAAACTTTGAAAACAAGACACATAGTTCTCCTACAATTAACCAAACAGTATTAAAACACTTTTCTTTAATTTTTTTTTTTTTATAAAATAATCTCTTTAATTTTTCTTAAAAATTCTTCAAACTTTGGATTCTTCTTATCATTTTCCTTTTTATTCGTATTGTTATCAATGTTATTTTCGTCTGACATACATTTTGCTGGCTTACATACGGCATTTGCCTTTCTTGCAGTTTTCTTTCTCCCATTGATGTTCGTATATTCTTTAAATGTTCTTGTTTCGGTATCAACGCCACTTTCTCCTTCCGATTCTACTGCCATAGATGAAGCAAACATTGCAGGATTGTGTATTTCACTCTCTGTGACTAAAGCATCTCTATATGTTCTATTATCGGATTCCTTGAATTGATCCCTCGATGTATCCACTGCTGCGATTACATCAATTTCAGAATTTTTAAACTCCTTTCTTTTGGTTGATTCTTTTAATATTTTTTCCTTTTCACAGTAACTTTCAAGAGCACTTTCATATGTTAGATTATTCTGACACATTATCAAGCTAATTTTCTTTTCTCTCACAAACATTGGACATGTTTTATCTAAAGCCATATACGGGCCTTTACAGTTTACACACACAAATTGTATCGACTCACAGTTTTGATGACCCTGCGCACATTTTGGACATTTGATCTTTTTTGTAGGACACGTTCTATTTAAATGGCCAAATTTCCAGCATCCGGAGCATTGTGAAACTGGAAAAGTGTACGGTTCGACTTTAAACCGGCAACCGTATCCAAAAATATACGGGGGTAAAGTTGAACTTTTAAAGGCCAAACGTATTGTTAAGCTCGGTACCCATTCACTATTTTCATTCAATCTCTTAAGTCGTCTCACAGTGATTATTTCATCTTTACACTGAAAAAATTCTAGAATCTCTTTTTCGTCTATATCTAAATCTATGTCTTTGACCACGCCATACGTAATTTGAACATCAGTGGTGGGATGACATCTGCTGCCAACTCTGTAATTTTCCTATTACTCAATAGTACTTTCTGCATCAGTTTTATTCTTAAATGAAATAATCACTCCTATATACTTAATTCTCAAAATATTACTAATTTTCTCAGAGCCTCATCAACCAGCCATGCCTATTTGTTTAGGTAATACCATATTAGACGACAAACATATCATATGTCTCATCATGAGTAGATGTACTTCTAAGTATACGCTTGGGCCTTCTTTGTACTGTGATAAAATCGTTTGCCCTCACTTCTACTTTCTTCAGTGTCCCTCTCGCTGTCTTTTTTTAACAAATCAGATTTCTCTCTGTGAAATTCATCTTCACTGTTACTTCTTGCTCACTAATTCCAGTATTCCGATTCGGAAAATCCTCCGAATCACTGGGGGGCTTTTGTAAAACCGTATCTTCATTATTTTCATCCATAATCAAATAAATAATACATGAGGGTAAGAGACAAAAATAAATCGTTATTGCTTTTATACGAACGCAAGACTCATTGTGCTTGCGACATTTGTATCGACACGACTTCCCATTAAAGGTATTTGTGGAATATAAAAACATTCTCATACTAAATAAGAAGGTGAAACCAGAGGCACAAAAAATACTTACCAATAAAAGTTCAAAAAACGTTTTTATATCACTATATCTATGCCAAAACACCAATGCTGCAGTCTCCACTAGGAACCCGCACTTGCGACCAGTCCGCGAGCACTAACATCGTTCGTCACTTCCGAAACTTTCTTGATGGCTTAACTTGATTCATTAATTCTAAATTCATTTACAAAATCCTCATTCTTTAGCACTTCTGGATGTTTCTACTTTTTAGGTAGTCCATTAATCTAAATATATTTTAAACATTTTTAAAGTGTTAATCGCACACTTAGGAAATTAAAACAGACATATTTAGATAACGTATCCAAATTCCATATTACATCATCACAAAATATCCTGCACTGCGTTCTTTTTTAAAAATATATGTTGTTTATAGCTTCATGCTTTTTATCTCTGAGTAGGTGAGTCAAAATTCCCGACTTCAGAGACCTTGTGTGTTGAGTGGCGCTGTTACAGCTTTCCCGTTTTGTCTTAACAGAGCGGGGAAATGACAATTTAAATATAATCAGGAGGGTCACGAGTGTGCCGTGGGACAGCGTCTGACTGTAGTGATTGGGTGTCAGGTTCGATTCCTCAGAGAAGCCTGATCATGTACTAATTATATTCATTTCCCTACCGCTATGGCAGTACAACCGGACAAAGGGATTAGGCAAGGGATTGCTTCACTCAACACGCAATCTTGATTTCAAGCGACATGTATTGAACAGTGTCTTAACTGGGTTTCTGTTAATATTTGCAATCTAGCACACCACACTCAGACATGTTAATTAGATATAATATTAATTTCATAATAGTTAAACGGTAATTACGATATAAGACAGTAAGGGCGGATGATAAGAAGCTTTTTGCCACGTGAAATAAAACGAAATAATTCTAATCATTTTAGTAGTTTTTTACATATAGATGATTTATAAAAAATAATAATAGTCAAAAGTCTTCAAAATCAACTTTGGTCATTCAATTCCAATTCCAATAAAGATATGCTAACAACCAAAATAGCTTGTAACAAACGTATAGGAACTTACACGACGTAGCTCGGTAGAACGTATAGCTCAATTCGCTGCACTGAACAGCCAACGAGGCAGCGCAACATAGACATGCCAAGAGGCGCTTAGGGTTTCGAAACCTATGCTATGTTAAACGTTTTCCCGCATAGCAGGGTAGTCAGAGAGAACCTAGTGTTGTGTATACACATACACACAATATTTAGAAGAATATTAAAATATATATTTTAATTGAAACAAGTTCATCCAACCAATATGTAAAAATCTTACCGTCTAGTAATAAATTTTGCCCAGAAACCTCAGGCTTCTCAGGTGGACTGTCCACAACTGATAGACAATAGTTTAAAGTTCATTCACTTTAAAGGTATTATTAGCGAATGACCCATCAGATCTGGCACACTGTGGTTAAAGTCTTGAGGTACGATTGAAATATTATTTTTAATAGCTGTATCGTATATTCTACTGTTGCCAGTGCCGTGAATCCTAAAAAAATAAAACAAAAAAATCGCATTCGAGACACATGTTGATTAACACTGTACTTTGTCTTACCATAGCCGGAGCTAAAAATATTTTGAATAAGAAACAGTGAAGCTGGTGGCGATTTAAGAGTATTAACCTTTTTGCTTAACGATGTTAAAACAATTTCATTTAAAATTCGCATTCTCATTATCTTATTATATAACTGTACCACTGACGTTTTGCACACTACGAGTATATGAGGAGATTAAAATATTGAGTAACGCGGGTATCGCTGAATAAAACGAGTTATATAATATGTAACGGTAGACGGCTGGCATTTCCGTAAATACTTATTCCTATGTCGATTCTTCTTTATGTACGCCACACACTTGTGCTTTATTACAAAGCCCGACAACCGAATGATTTTTTTCGTTACTGATTAAATGCTATTAGAGCTTGTTGTTCTTTTTTAGCGCAATCCCTGCGAAATGCAAGCATTACATGGCTGCTTGAGGGAGAGGGAGGTCAACGACCGCAAGGCGCCCGCGGGCTTGGGCCTCGGCTTGCGTTCAAGCATAGCCTATTTAAATAAAAAACATTGCTCTGTTACATACACGTTTGACGTGGTGGGAGGGTCTAAATGAGAAGCGGGTGTCTAGTGTGACCTCAGATATTTAATCTGACGTACCAACGGGATAAGGTTTATCTAATAGTCGAAGAAGATGGTAGAGACCGATTCGAAATTGACGCGCGGGAATAGTACTGCGGCACTCTTTTCTGGGTTCACCTCGATCCCCCACTTGCGGTACCAGTCGCCTAGGGCGTTGGCCGCAGCTTGGAGTCTCTCAGCTATACGCCAGGAGTCGAGGAGGTACTGTAGGGGGGCAGTGTCATCGGCGTACATCGCCAGGTGCACGTTCGCGATTTTAGGCATATCGCGCTGGTGTACAGGCGTACCCAGAATAAATAAGAGAGAGCATCGACCCTCGAGGAACGCCGGTGCTAGCGAGAAAGGGAGAGGAGAGAGTTCCTTCGACTTTAAAACTAAAGTGCGTATTCGACAGAAAGTCTTTGAGGATGTAGACGAGACTGTGAGGCACCCCAGCGTTGAGGAGCTTCAATCAAGCCACCGTTGTGCCAGACCCTGTCGAAGGCCTTCGCTATGTCTAGGAAAATGACTGCAGTGTTTCTGCGAATTTTACTATGTATATTATATAGTATATGCTATGTGTTTCGTGAGGCGGTGCACTTGTGCGATGTCTGATGTCTTGTGGAAACCAAATTGCTCGTCGAGCAACAGTGACTTTGTCTCTACCACTTCGGAGGGTCTAACTAGAATAACTCTTTCATAAATTTTGCATAAGCAGCTCAGTAGGCTGATAGGTCTATAGCTGCTGGGAAGGTTCCGTGGCTTGTTAGGCTTAGGAATGCCTATGACTATAGCTTCCTTCCACTGGTCGAGGAAGGAGCTAGATTTTAAAAGGGTATTGAAAAGGAGTACCAATAGGGACACGAACTGGGCCGGTAACGCTTTTAGTACTTTATTTGAGAGACGGTCCGGGCCCGGGGCCTTTCAGTCTTTCAAATTTTTAATAATATGTTTGACCTCACCGGCAGAGTTCGGGCGAAGCGGTTCGCCTGAGGGCGGGGACGAGCCCCACACTGTGACCACCTTCCACCTTCGCGAGGTGGTTAGGGTCACAGGGCTGATTGCTTGGGGAACACTGAGCCTCTAAGCTATCCGCTAAGCATTCCGTTATATCCGTGTCGTCGGCGGCAAGTGAATTGTAGGGCCTAACAACCGAATGAATGCCTTGCTTACTATTGAATACAGGAGCTATAGCGTAGAGAGAGCCGCAAGCCACCGTTCCGTTTTGTGTTTATTTCAATAACTATTTTCACTACGATGACGACAGTTTTTTCATAAAAGTTGATATACTTATGTGAGTTTTACATAATCTAAATTCAATTACAATATTTTTTATATCTATCTGAAATCTTTCAACCTATTATTCAATTATACAAAACGATGATAAACTATAATTAATAAGAAAATTTAGCACGAATTACTATTTAAAAAACGAATATTTCTGTAAAACACAAAAGCTTTTAAGAACATATAAATAACAGCTTCATTTGAATATTATCTAAACAGTGTCTACCACCAATTGCAAATGTCAAACGTGGGGCACAAGCGAACAATTCCGAAACTTACAGCAGTCTATAACTCTTTTGACTCTTGAATGACACTTTAAGACACTACGATTAATCTATCATTTAATGAAGTAACTTATATTTATAATTAAGTTATTATTATAATAAAATAGAAGTTTAAACCAAATAAAATAAAATACTATTTAAAATTACTAACAGCTAAAAAACTATAACTACAAGTCGCGCAAGTAAGATCGCCGATCATGAGCGTCATCGTCGCGAACAATAACTTCTTACGTAAAATAAAAATATGTGATGATACCAACCATTCCGCACCTTCCTCGACCACACCATCGCCAAACGGAACAGTTTTTACTCTTCCACCGATCCTGTCCTGAGCTTCCAGAGCCAGGACTCGCTTGCCAGCTTGGGCGAGAGTGGACGCAGCTGTAGCTCCCGCAGACCCCAGACCCACGATTATTGTGTCATAGGAGATGGTCATGGTCGATCTGTAATAGAGGTATATACAAATACTTAAGACTTGCCATAAATATTGTTACAAAGAATAACTTTTTTTTTATTGTACGTAACATTTATTACTATCAGAGTGTGTTAGTTTAATACATTAATATAAAACTGTTGAAAGCATATAAAGCTTATTCAAAGTGTTCTACATTAGCTGCAATACAGTCCTTTGAACGTTGAGGCCCGTTATCAACAGCAGCATGTACTCTTTTCTCCTTCTGAAAATTCTTCACTGCCAAACGTATGGATTGTTTTAGGGACTCTAAATTATCATGCCGTTTAGAGTAAGCCTTACTCTCTAAAACTGACCATAAGTCATAATCCAGTGGAATGGATCAGGACTAGATGACGGCCAGTCTTCAGCTCTGATTAAGTCCGGAGCGTTCCTTTCTAACAAAGATTGGGTGGATCGAGCTTTATCACCCGGCGCCGAGTCTTGTTGAATGGACCATTCTTGGTTATTGGACGTGGTGTCGTTAAGGATTTTACTAACTTCTCAAGAATGGTATCTTGATACACTTGTGCACCCTACCAAACTATCACTAGTCGGAGTCGGATACCGCCCACGTTGTACTCTTTTGACTTATTGGTATGCTTCTTTACAGCTTTCAGCATAAATACGGTCATTTTGTTTGTTAAATTATTACTGAATTGTATAAAATTTCTCATCTGTACACAAAATGTTCTTGTGACCTGCCGTTGTGTACCGCTTAAGTTTGATTTGATTTTGCCACCATATTCTTTTTAAAATTGTCAGTTAAAATATGACCAGTGCTTCTCTTATAGGCTGCAAGTCTGAAGTCATATTTTTAAATACATACGCGATATGGTTGTAGGTGCTATCTTCATCTTCCGAGATAAAATCATTGGCTTTCGAACAGGATTTCTTCGAATTCTTTCCCTTACTGCTTTGATCGCGATCTTTTTCTGTCACAAACAGACGAGGTTTCAAAAGCCTGGTACACACACACACATTTGATTATACCAAGCGTGTGGAGAATTTAAAAAATTGTATTTGGCACCGTATCTACTTTATGTAATGCAATCACAGCGATCCGGTTCTGTTTCTTACCCCACTCCATTTTAATGTCCCAGAAAACGGGCGAGAATGTTCTATATCACAATTTAAAAACGTTGTGAAAGGACGTTTGTGTCTGAGAGGTTATTACCGTAATTAACCTCGAACTTCGTACCGAAATATCAATAAAAATTGACAGAAAACCAAAAATTCATTTACAAAACGACATTTCATTTTTCTATATATTACATAGGTTGGGGGAATTTAGTGGCTTTTTACTCCGTATTCCGTCTTCCATTTATTTAAGACAGTATATGGTGATGGTGCTTAACGCTGCAGCTTATCTTACCAGACTAGAAATCCGAGAAAAAAATATGTTATGTACAAGTTCCACATGGTAGAAAATGTGTGCAGTATACAGTGATTTTTTTATTAGGGTTGGTTAGATAATGTCGGGTTGAATGAACACAAAAATCATTTAAAGTATATAGTAATAACATTTCTTCTGTAATATTAGATGAGTGCGGTCACGTCCTCCCAAATCTAATATGATAAAACCGAACCGAAACCGAAAACACCTTAATTGTTGTATAATATTCATACATCAATGATATATATTTTAACACTCATAAATTTATGTATAAACAGCGACCCGCTCGCGACTTCGCCTGCGTAAACTAAACGAATGTAACTATTTGGTACTTTCGAACACCCGCGTTCTCACTTAAATACCAACTTTGGTTAGATTTATAATTTAAATGGTTTTTTTATTTATGAACCGATTGAAATGAAATAAACACTAAACGTTAAAGAAAGCTTACTACAAGAAACTGCATCGATTAAGCCGTTTCTGAGATTAGCGTGCACAAACAAACAGACAAACAGAAAACAAGATTTAAAATATATTTTTTGGGTTCTCTATTACATTGATAAATACCCCTTATTATATATTTTTTCACATATCTTCCATGAACAGACAGCGATCAGTTACATTATTATATGTATGGGTAACACGCCTTGAGAATGAAATGCTCGCTCCAGTCTATTTCAAACGTATCATTATAACTAATTAATATGTAAATAAATGATTTGAAAACAAAAGTAGTCCCGCTGAGTTTCCTAAGCCGGTTCTTCTCAGGTCAGAGGCACTTTACTGAACTGGTGGTAAATTATTTGACGTTCACAAAATGAAGCATGTATCTTCGTATTTTGAATAAAATAATTTGACTATGACATAATAAAATTACGTAATCCATTACGTAATTTTATTATGTCATAATTTAAATTTAAGAAAATGGAAAGAAAATAAGAGAAAACGGAGAAATCGAATAAAATAGAGAGAGAGGCAGAGAAAAAGAAGAGTTGCAGAGATAATGGAGAAAACGGAGAATTGCGGAGACTACATGAGTTAACTTGTACAACTTAGAGAACGGAGCGTTCTAACCCTGCTATGTGGGAAAAAGCGTGAAGTTATTAAAAAAAAACTATCATTTTACTGAACGGGGATCGAACCATTAACAACCATTAGAACATATCAAATGTTCTCCCACAATGTGACAGACTGCGCCGCGATGTCCGAATGTTACATAAAAAAAGGGCGCAAGATTACCTTTTTATTTTCACTTTACACTTTAAATAAACACTTGTCCTGTATTTCACACCACTCGATAAAAAAGCGACATTTCTCAAACAAAAACGCGTTGTTGTGAACATTTTCACTTAACGACACAAGTTCAAATAAAACTTTAATATTTTTTTCAAATGACAAAATCTTAATGACATCATGAGAAAATGACTTAATTATTATAAAATTTAAAAAGATTAGTAAAAACGATTAGAGAAAACGTCACGTTCCATAATTTTAATCATTAAAAACAACAAAGATTCTCACTAATTAATTGTAAGAAAGGTAATGACCATTTAATAAGTAAATTATGTTTATTTAGATTTATAAACAAGCCAAGTTTTATATATGTAATGTATGCAAGGTAAGAAATAGAGATATTGCTTATGAAATGGTAGAACTCAACACCGCTCTGTCTTACCAGAGTGGAGAAATGAAAATAATTTTAATATAATGACACCCCTAAGTTTTATTTCCCCACTCTAAGCTAGGAGAAAATTTTAGGCCACTCAACCAACAATGTATTGATTTCCGCCTGGAAAGAATAAGAGAATGGAGTGTCTTAACACTGGGTTCTCTCTGCCTATCATGCTATGCGGGACAAAATGCCAAGCTGATAAAATAAATTAAATTCGCTAAATATATTTATATATTCTATATTGCACATAAATAACAAATTTACACAAAAGGCGGGCTTACCGCTAAATAGCATTTTCTACCAGCGAACCTGTCATATGGTAGATAAATGTCAATATACGTACATGTACATACAATAAAATACATTTTATATATAAATATAGATACTTGTAAAAATTTTGACAAGTAAACAATACTTAATAAATATTTTATTAACTGTTAGAGACAATAAGGTTTTTAAAGAAAATATGGTCTTTACTCATTTATTTATAAAGCATCTAAAAATGTTTTTCATAACCTAAGTGTGTGAATAACACTTTAAAAATGTTGATATATTATAATAAATAGCATTGTATCTTGCATCTAGAAATAATTCTTGTTTTAGAAAAATCTTTGGGTAACAGAATTTTGTAAAAATAAATCTCTACAGAGTTGCTAACAACAAAAATAAGTTATAATAAGTGTATAAGTAGATAGAAGTCATGGTTATTATTCACTTCCTGAATGAACACAACCAGTTTTAATATATAATTAATATAATAAACAATGTATATTTAGTTGAGATGTGATCTGTATGAGATGATTGTATTTAAAATTCCCAGTTAGTTTCTTTGAAATTGTTTTAAATTAGATTACAGCAAACAGAAAATTTGATCTTCAGAACCATAGCTAATAACCCATGGCTTGTCAAAAATTCCGAGATCCATACTCAGCCGCAGATGAAAACAGTTAAGGAAGAAATCTTAGCTACTTGCACATCATATCAGAGCAAACCACCCTAATGAACTGGCTGCTAGACTAACAAGACGATCTTACCAAAAACGATTAAAACAGAAAGACATTATGATATATTGAAAGTAGAATAGTTAAGAGTAGTTGCCCTTGCTGGAGGACACACTCACATGCCAACTGTCTCTCAAGACATCTGCTAAAAGTTAAAACCACTGATTGTAGATTAATAAATAAATTAAAAACAAAAAATTAGATTAAAGATATGTTGTTGTTAATCAATTTATGTAAAGATCAGGTGAAAGAATATATTTTAAAAATATAAACTAATAACTTAAGTAAAACTTTAAAGAATTAGTTACATATTAATTTAAGCAAATAATTTAAATATAATAAGTTTTACACTTCTATATACAGTATAAAAATTATAATATCTTATCTACATATATCCTTTTTCATATAAATTACTTTCTTTTATATTATTAAGAGAAGATATTATAAGAATCTAGAATTGTGTTTAGAGGCATCATTAAAAGTTTATCATCTTTAAAACTATAAAGCAAACTTTAGAAATGTCATAAAAATAAATAAATACCTTAAAATATCCATAATATATTGTAAAACCTCCTTAAAATATGTTATATAATTTACTTATCTCTATTGTATATTAGAATATAAATAAAATAAATGCGATAACTTAGTTGCTAGCGCGTGATTACATCAAACATTTTAGATAAACTATTTTGACACCTGTCAAATCGTATGTCATGTTTGACGTTTGAGCTATTCATAGAGAATATAGGTAGCCATAAAAAACCGGAACTGAGCTATTATAATATAATACCATATATTAAATACTAATATTTGTTACGAAAGTATTTCTCATTTTTTATTATTATAAAATAATCAGTTTCTTTGGTAACCCGAAAGAAGTGCTTGGTATTATTTTGTCTGGTGGAAACAAAGTACGTGTTTAAGTTGCAAATCGCATCGCAAAGTTACAATGAGAACCTCTTGTCATTATTTTTTGGAAAAAGAGAACTGGCTATGCAAATATAATGCTCCCTTTAATTATTTTTCGAAATAGCCTTGTAAAACGAAAATTCCTCTCCTGAAAGTACCTAATTGTCTTTTGCTGTACTAGGATCGGTTCATTATCATTTATCAGTGACAGGTACTTTTTTGCCAATAGAACTATTACAACGTTACTAGATAATGTTATTCCACGTGATAACAGTCTCGAGGAGGTTAAAAAGAAAAAGTAAATATTTGAACTTAGCCCCACGAGATTTGCATATACGAGATGCAACAGCCGTTTCAGTTAACGAGGTTTTTATTTACATGAGGAAATTTCTCGAGATCTCATGAGGGACTCGGACATGGTTATGTGGGACTCCGGACCGGCTGATAAACCATCCGTATACCCACTAAAACCTCACGGTGCTCCTGCTTAGCCGCCACTAGCCGAGACCACGGGAACTCCAATCTTTCGTGAACTTCGGTGACGGGAGCCTGTAAGGCAATCGCTCTCAAGAATCGAATTAAGGCTCGCGGAGTCAATGGTGATGGGCACCCTCGTTGGCCTGCTAAGAGTAGCGCGCAGAAGCAACCAGCGCGCACCTACTCAGGCGATCAACTTCCCCAAGCTGACCACCCTCCAGCCGAATCAGGGCGGAAGGCGGCGATTTCAGCGTCAGTTAACCAGCTAAACTAACCTAACCAACATTACAATTTACAAGTGGCTTTCGCCTGACACTTGGATCAAGAGACAGTTGAAAAGCACTTGAAACGGGGTTTCCTTGAAAACTTTCCTCTCTTTGTATTAAAAATATCCAATTTATATTTTTAATTGTGTGTTTATTAAAGCATAGACAGCATTCTAATGTAAGTAATATAGAAATTATGTTAATATGTACATATGTTGCATTTAGCGGGGCAAGTGAAGAGGTCACTCCATTCACCGCTTACTGACTGGCATATTGACTGGCGCACTCACTTTGTCACCAGAGCGGGTAAATGAAAATAATTGAAACCTAATAATTCCCCCGAGCGTGTATCGAACCCACAATCATCTTGTAGTCGGTCACAGTCTTACTGCGACACGATGATCTGATTGATTGATTGATAAGAATAATTATTTATTTGTGATTTAAATATAGGTACAAATAATAATAGTCTTTGATGATACATTATTATCATTCACCTATGATGTTTATATAATTCATAATATATATTGGATATCAATGTTTAAGAACAAAATAATAAATGCATATTTTTCATATATATACGTACATTATAAAGATAAAGAAGCCATCGTATCAGAGTGGGACAGTGTGAATCACACACTTAGAAAATTAGAAAACATATTTAGAAAACGTATAAAAATTTTAACAACAACAACAATTTTAACCCGCGCCGAAATATAGTCACACTGAGCTGCTTGAAGCAGTGCGTCTTTATGACAAATAAGTATCGAAGCTTTTATATAAATTCATTGAAAAAATTCCTTTGATTAAAATTGAATGTGATTCGATGTTTTTAACGTGTCATAAGAATGGACGTCGCTTTAATAGCTATTGGTTTTGGGTTCGATTCCCTTTCGTAGGAATTATCGTAATTTAATTATTTTCAATTCTCCACTCTGGTAAACAAGACAAAGCGAGCTGAATTTCGCCACTCAACTCAACTTAACACATATGTCTCGAATTTCTGCGGGAAGTG
>JAOYRR010000690.1:0-14091 GCA_038994665.1 Podotricha telesiphe
GTTCGATTGAAATGAAATAATCAATTAATGTTAACTGTTTACGAAAACACAATAGTCAAAACTGCATTTAAATCGGCTTAGCCATATGTGTGACTAGTATGCAAAGACAGACAGTAAAGAAAATTAAACAACAATATTTTGGTTTCTGTTGCATTTTTATTTATTTATTTAGATCCATCAATAATAAAAACATTAAATAAAATTCAAATGAAAAGTATAGATTAAATGTTAAAACTAAACGCTGCATTAATATAAAAATTAACAAATTACATCGACAAATGCCTCCAAAAATAATATTGTTATATAACTTACACACAGACAGCGATCAACTCATTGTAAAGAAATCAACACTAAATTTTACGGGGAAATTTACCAAAATGCAATAGTCAAAAATGCGTTTAACTCGGTTTAACCGTTTCTGAGGCAATACCGTGTACTTGTAAACGCACAGATAAACGGAAAAAATTATAATAATCATTGTTTTGGGTCCTTGCATATATATATATATTCATATATTGATGTACAGACAGCGTTCAGTTACATTTTTATTTTTGACTAGCGCAAAATGCGAGATCTCAACATAAAAATGAATTGCACAAGGGCTTTGTCGTTAGATACTACTGGAACTTTTAACTGAAAGGGTAAGGAGGGGTGACAACCCTAAATTGACATTAAACTATTAATAATGCAAGAGGGTGTATAGATAGATTGCCTATAGCCTTACTATATATAGGTCATCGGTATGCATAATTGCGGGTTTCGTAGAAATTTGTATTATATGTCAGTAAAAAAAAAAACATTTTTAAGAATGCGTTTTAAAATTTGAACGCAGCAGGATTCGAACCCGACTTTTCTAAGTATGTAAGTAACACTATAATGATGTTAAAAATCTATGTCAGCTACTTGGGCCTACTGTTTTTAGAGAAATGCTTTTCCGATCCCCATTTATTGTCCAAATTAGAGACAGTGCGTATTGAGTGGCGGAGTTCAACCCCAAAGCATGATCAAAGCATAGAGAGACGCTATCCCCCACCGCGCCACCATGGCCTTAAATTACTTTAAATATTAAGTACTCCTATGGATATTTATAATAATTGCTACGCCATTCCTAGGTGGCGCAGGTGGCAAGGGGGTCTGGGGTGCTCCCGGATCTGAACTCCTGGAGGAGTATGTG
Organism: Podotricha telesiphe; assembly: GCA_038994665.1. Taxonomy (NCBI): domain Eukaryota; kingdom Metazoa; phylum Arthropoda; class Insecta; order Lepidoptera; family Nymphalidae; genus Podotricha; species Podotricha telesiphe. Next base: position 1,175 of record JAOYRR010000690.1, read on the forward strand.
GAGGATGCGAACGACCCCAACTACGACTCCGAAGCCGTTACCAATGGCGATGTGGAGTTCAAACAGGTGATAGTGGAGGCTGACCCTGAGGAGGTTGTGGTATGTATAGACATAATTTTTTTTTTTATAATTTATTCCAGGAATATCAAACTTAGACCCGAATCCTTAAGGAAATATATATTTGATAATGTAATTGTATGTAAGCCTATTTCTAGTATTAATTTTATGTAAATCACCGATTTTGGTAAAATCTATAATATTTTTCTTTATATTTTAGTAAAATAAAGAAACTCTCAGAGGAATTATTATATTTAAATGATTTTCATCTCTTCGCTCTGGTAGGTAAGACTAAGACAAAGCGCGGCGTTCAGTTCCGACATTCAACGTCTCGCATTCATTAGGAAAGTAGAAAACGGAGTGTCTTGACTCTAGGTTCTCTTTGGCTAACCCTGCTATGCGGGAAAAGGGTGATTTTTTTTTTATTCGCGCTTTGTTCTTATTTGAAATATACGAGCTTCTGTGACCTGGACCGGGATACAAACGCGCCTATAACGTCCGTTCATTTGCACAACCAGTATAATCTTTTATAAGGGAAGTTTTTTTTTGCTGATACGCGCCAACAATACGCTGCAGTATATTTGTGTTGCTCTTTACTAAATAAGACTATAGAGAGATTATATAAGAAAAAAATGGAGAACGGAGAGATATGTAAAACAATACATTTGAGATAAAAAATAATATTTGAACTGACCTACCATACTAATTAATGTAAATGGCTGGCGTTGAGCCAATTTGGGCGTTATATCGTTGTTAGTTGTGACAGAAAACCTAGTGTCAAGACACTCCGTTCGCCGTTTTTAACGCTTTCTTTGAATTTGTTTTAAAATATATTTATTGTTCGCCATTATTCACACGTTCTAGGTTTATTTTTTTTAAATTGTTAAATTATCTTTTTCCCTTATACATTCCAAATATTAGAAAACGTTAAGTTTTCACGGTTTCGGACAGATTCCAATGGGCGCGAGTTTAAATCCAGTCACGACAAATTGTTTTTAACGCTTCCAAACACTTTTCTTGTCACTAAGTGTGTGAAAAACGAAACATATAATACATTAAATATTCATCGAGGCCATTGTGAAGCAGCGAGGCAGCGCCTGACTGTAAATGCAATTGTGATTTTAAATTATTTTCATTTGTCCGCTCTGGTACCTAAGACGAAGCACGGCGTTCAGTTCCGCCGCTATACACACAATGTGTCTTTCTCGGCTGAAAATGAAGTACTAGCTGATACTCTCTCTGATATTGAAACAAACATTTTTACGAGTAGAATAAATAAATAATAAATAGTAAACGTTCCGCGCCAAAATGGATTATGCGACAGTCGGATCGTGGAGGTCTTAAAGCTCTCGTAAGCTTGTATGAACGTACTGCATAAATATGTAAAAAAGTCGCAGGACACAGCTAGTTTATCATGTAGTCAGTAAAGACCGTCATATTGCATGTACGCGATGCGCATGCGCACGTCGCGCATAATCAACGCAACGGGTCAATGACTATTGTATGGCAACAATAAGTTAACATTTATTTAAATAAGAATTGTGAACAAACTGATGTACTTTGAATATATAACAATTATGCTGCATGTATTAAAGTTAAAATTTAAAAAAAAATACAGTGGACCAACGCCTGGTGGTAAACGAGACTCGTGCTGGGTTCAATACACACTTGGGTGAATAATATTTGAAAGATTTTCATTTTTTCACTCTGTTTAGAAAAAAGGCGGCGTTGAGTTCCGCCACTTAACACGCAATGTCTCGATATAGTCATATTAACATATTTGCGACTAGCTGTGCCCGCGACTTTGTGCGTGTGGAATACCAAAATAAAAGTAGCCTAAGTTACTCCTTATTACATCACCAGTGAAAGTCGCGTTTAAATCGGTCCAGCCGTTCCAGTGATTATCTGGAACAAACGTAGAGAGATAAAAATTATAAAAAAATGAAGGTATACGAGCAAATACATACAGCGTGTTTTCTGTTTAGTTTTATTTTAAAAACTACTTTCTTATTAAAATACTTGATTGAAGATTGAACTTCTTATAGAAATATGTAAGTTAATAATATCTGTGTGTTTGTCTGTGGAGGCTATCGTGTCATAGCGGAGACAGGGTTTAACTATAAACGCGATTGGTGGCGAGTTCGATTTCCATTCAGGGAAATGGCAGCTCTGCTTAGGCAAAACTTGACGTTGAATACCACCACTCAACATGCGATATCTAGATTTCGGGCTGAAAACGGAGAACGGAATGTCTTGGCTGGGGTAGCGATATATATATAAATATACATATATGTTTGTCTGTTCCAGCGTAAATCCGAGCCCGTCATATTGGAATATTTCGAGCATGGTGATACTATCGCCGCGGCTGAAGAATTCTATGAATTTGTCACTGCATCTAGAAGCCATTTGGTGAGTTACCTCTATTTATTATTCCTTTAAACTTATATATTTTTTAAATATTTTAAAATTTTTAAAGTGCTATACTTTGGATATGTAAAATACTTGTAGAGACCGAATAAAAAGTTAAACGTATCTGGACTCGAACCCGCGCTTCTTGGACACCGACTGAGCCATACGTTAAATGCGTTCGAACGCAACATTTTCTAAAAATGTTATTTATTATTAATATTCAAAACTAGCACCCGCTCGCGGCTTCGCTCGCGTGAACTGTTTCGTATTTTCGTATTGAAAACCTGAAAAAATGGTAGGAAAAAGTAAACTATGCTCATCCCTAGACCCTCGAGAATTATCATCCCATATAAAATTTTATCACGATCGGATCAGCGGTTCGGCCGCGATGACGTCACAGACAGACAGACAGAGTTACTTTCGCATATATGATATTAATAGTTATAGATTGTGTATTTTTTCCACACATTAACACCAGTATAGTATTGTAGTACAGAATAATACAATTTCCTCTCAATAATAATGTTTTTAATTTTTATTTTAAATTCAAGTTCAAGGTGGCAAGTGTTTTTCTTTTTTCAGGCGTGCGAGGCTATAATTGAAATAGCTTTAGATCACAAACCGTCTCACTGTGAAATGGCCTCCGTCCTCGTATCCGACCTATACGGTAGGATATTCTCGGCTAAGGACATAGGGATAGGTGAGTTGTTTTTTTTTTTTTTTAATTTATTTTCTAGCGTTTTTTTTATGTTTTTGTTTAGTAAAGGCATAGGTTTAGGCATAGGATTTTGACTTAAATTGAAAGTAACTATTGTAATTTAAGTTTAATATTTTCAATTTTATGACATATATATATATAGAGGCTATTGTGGCGGAGTGGAACAGCGTTTGTTCGTAATTGCGATTGTTTGTGGGTCCGATTTCCACTCGGTGTGATGATTGTGATTTAATTAATTTTATTTTGATGAGTATGAGTTCTGTACTAAAAAATGACTCATTTGGGAGAAAATATTAAAAAAAAAAACATCCTAACCAATGAGCCATACGTTTTATCCAGCTACCGTCCGCACTCTTATGCATCTGTTACAACTGACTTTTGTTGTTAACATCTCTGTAGGGACCTGGAGGCGCGGGTTCGAATTCCGCTACGTTAAAATTTATTCAAAGTGTGTGAATAAAAAACGCTTTATTAATGATTGAAAATGCTTATATTTTCTTTCCAGCCTTCGAGCATCTACTGGAAAAGTTACCAGATCTCATCCTGGACACTCCAGATGCGCCAGTGTTGCTTTCCAACTTCATAGCTCGTTGCGTGGCCGACGATTGTCTCCCGCCCAAGTTTGTCCAGAATCAGGCGAAGGCGGAGCTCAACACTCCTGCCAGGTACTGGCTGGGTTTTGTTCCCGGTTGAGTGGTAGTTTTTTGGGGTTTGTGGATGAGACACTTGTCTCACCCACAAACCCCAAAAAACAAAATCACCACTTGGTGATTTAGGGTTTTGGTAGTTACTTACAAGAAAACATTCAAACTACTGTTTCTTGTTTCGTATGGTGAATTTTATTCTTTGTAAATTGCAAAATCTTATAGAAATTATGGTTTTGGTTTTTCTTTAAATGCATTTAAATCGTTATTTATGCACAGAACTGAGCGGGAAATGAACCTACGATCCTTTGGCTTAGGAGCTCAAATTTTATAACTGCCGCGTTGTAATTTGTTTTTTTTAATATATAATTATCCCGCGTTCCCACTTAAATTGTAAACATTGGTTTAATTATATACCGTCATGCGCAACTTTTTATTTATGAACCGATTGAAAGTAAATAAACACTAAATGTTAATAGAAGTTTACAACAATACAATAGCCATAATTGAATTTAAATCGGTAAGGGGCCGTTTCTGAGATTAGCGTGCACAAACAAACTGACAAAAAAGAAAAAAATAAAAAAGCCATTGCTTTAGGTTCTATTATAATAGATAATAGATATGTATACAATAATATATATTTTTTTTCATATATCTTCCATGTACAGACAGCGATCAGTTACATTTTTATTATATGTATAGAGATTACCCGTTAATGCGTGAAAGGCGGGTTGCCTCAGCAACGCGGTATGTAACGTGTACACTATATACAAAAGTGTATGTCAAACAAATAAAAGGGTAGCGTGTGTAATGTGTAATAAATCTATAGGTAGCGGGTAGTGAATTTTATTCATGTAATATATTTCTAATGCAAAACATTACTATGTAAAGTTTTTCCTTCACGTAATTAATATGAAAATCTCGATACTTTTATATTTCAAAAAAATTAAAATCTTTTTTTTTATTATTTTCACCACAGACTAGCTATAAATAGAGTTACTATGTAAAGCTTTTCCTTCACATAATTAATATGAAAATCTCGATACTTTTATATTTCAAAAAAATTAAAATCTTTTTTTTTATTATTTTTACCACAGACTAGCTATAAATAGAGTTTACTATGTAAAGATTTTCCTTCACGTAATTAATATGAAAATCGCGATACTTTTATGATTATTCTAAATATAAATGACGTTTGGTTTTTTTTTAATTTCTCATTTTTTTCCACAGACAAGCCATAAATAGAGCTGAAACTTTGCTCTCCATGAAGCAGGGGCTCGTGCGGTTGGATAATATATGGGGTGTAGGCGGCGGTATCAGGTGAGACGATAGTGTCCATACTAATGTTGTAAATTCAAAAATAACTGTCCGTCTGTCTGTCTGCTGTGACGTCATCACGGCCCCACCGCTGAAACGGTTGTGATGAAATTGTACGTAGTACACACTTGAGGGTCTCGGGATGAATATGGCAGGCCCCCGACGTATACGGGTCTTTGACGCGGGTGAAGCCGCGAGCGGGTCGCTAGTATTTATATGTGGGGTTAGAAACATTTTTAGAAAACGTAAAATTTTGCATACGTAGCGGGGACTCGATGCTGCGCCCCTTGTGTATACGTCCAAGCGCTCTGACCGCTAAGCCATACGGTCTATATCCGGATTTATTTAATAATATACGCTTGTTACAACTTATTTTATTTTATTTACTTTACGCTTTCTAAAAATGATTTTCATATTCCTACTACGTTTGAACAACACTTAAAAATAAAAAATATATTAAAAACTAGCGACCCGCTCGCGACTTCGCCTGCGTAAACTACACGACTATTACCATTTCGTTTCACTTAAATCACAAACTTTCCTTATACTTATAATTTAAACAGTTGTAACTTTTCTTATTTATCGTTTCAATTGAAACAAAATAAACAATCCATAATAACCGTAGCTTAATAAAATACAATAGTCGAAACTGCATTTAAATCAGTTTAGCCATATGTGAGATTAGCTTGCACAGAGAAACAGAAAATAAAATTAAAAATCATTGTTTTGGGTTTTATTACCTCTTCATATTACGAAAGCCATTATATGAATATAATTTAAATATTATCATAATCATTACCCAGGGCTTGTATCGAAACCGCAACCTTAGCGACGTGCTGGCGTCTATAGTATATATATATTTATATTCCACCTATTATTGCCCACTCCCCCAGGCCGGTGAAGTCTCTCATCAGGCAGATCCAGCTTCTCATCAAGGAGTACCTCACATCCGGGGACTTAGCGGAGGCGATGCGGTGCGTCAGAGAGCTGGAAGTTCCACATTTCCACCACGAGCTGGTTTATGAGGTGAGGATGCTCTTTGAATTTTATAGTGTTAGAAATACATTAAAGTATGTTAAACACATTACACATACAACCATTTGTTTGTATAAAGTGACATATATATAATGTTGTTGCTATGGCAACAAGGCTACTAGTACACTTCAATAATCGTATCTACTCTCATTTTTATTTCATACTAGTATAAAAATCAGCTGTCTGCCAATGAAAGACCCGTCCAAATCGGTCAAGCCGTTCCAGAGATTAGCCATAACAAACAGACAGGCAGACAATCAAAAACATTATTTTGGTATATGTACCGTGTTTACAGATTACATGTGCATTTACTAAAAAGCGGTTATTTTAATATTACAAACAGACACTCCAATTTTATTTATTTGTATAGATAAAAGTTTATTGTATGATAGGAAGAGCTACACTCCTTAAGATTTTTTTTAAACACATTCATAAGCTATATATATGGTCAATATTTGTCGCAGTGGGACAATGACTGACTGTAAACTTTCAATACAAAGTCGGGAAAGGTTATATATATATAAATGTATAAATTTTCTCTGGTTTTGGTACAAAAAAGGGCAACGTTGTGTTACGCCACTCAATAACAAAATGTATTGAATTCTATTCTCTATCGACTGGCCCTGAGCTATGCTTCGATCGATCGAACTTTGTAGACTAAAAAGAATTCTTCCATCAGGCAGTACTGCTAGCCGTGGAAGCCATCAACTCCAGTGTGGAGGAGCAGCTCTGCACGTTCCTAGCTGAGCTCCAACGTTGTGTTATTGTCTCACCTGATCAAATGGACAGGGTTGGTTTGAATATTTTATACTTATAAGCTTTTATTTTATGTATGTTTGTTTTTGTATGTATGTATGTCAATATATGTGATTGGATGAAAACCAGGTTTTAATTTGAAAACATATTATTAAGTAAATTATATCCAGGAAAACTGTTCTAATGTTAATGTGTAGATTTCAAAAGTTTTGATGCACACTCTAGGCTTGAAACTAGTATTTATTATGATACTAATACTAATATTATATAGTTGAGAATGTATTGTAAATTGTATTTGAAAAGAGCGACTTGAGTTGAGTTGTTCTGTTGCTTTTAGCAGAACTGCCTTCTAGCCAGCGATAGCTTCGGTTAGGACTGACAATATTGACATTTTATTGTAATTGTCAATTCGAAAGTGCTTGTAATAAATAGCCTATATATATATATATATATATATATATATATATATATAGAACCCTTGTAACTCAATTTTGTAAGAACATTCCCTTAAAACGTTTGAACTGAAATTTTGTGATGTTTAGTTTGGATGTTAGCATGCATGCATAGTTAGTTGTGTAATGTCATTCTAAATCCAATATGGCGGACACCCAAGATGGCAGACTGAGTGTTTTTACTACCTATCTAATCAAACAATATTGTTATCAAATAAAAATTTATGCTGAGAGAGCTTGCTTTTAAACAGTTTTTTTTATATTATTTGAAAATGTTGAAAGGTACGTTTTACTTCTAGTTACTTCAGTTCTATTTAAAAACCTTATGTGAGTTCAATAGAAGATATTTGAAATTATAATTTTTTAAATGATAATGTACCTAGATTTAATATATAATAATAAAAAAGTGTTAATACCATCGTGGAGGCTTCTCCTGCTTAAAGTACACGGCTATAACTAATTAATTAAAAAATGTTCAGACAATTTAATATAACACTTGTTTTATAGCAATTTTGTCAAAATAAAATAAATCCTCAATGTTAAGGGAAGTTTACCAAAATACAATAGTCAAAACTGCATTTAAATCAAATTAATTAAATTAGTTTGCACAAACGATTTTTAGGGGCACTTATCAATATGATAAGTGCCCCTAATAATATTTTTTCTCATATATCTTTCATGTACAGACGGCTATTAGCTAAATTTTTATTATATGTATACATATAATAAAATATAAGAAATAATATTATTAGGTGCATTTATCAATGTAACACAAAACAATTATTTTAAATTTTCTTTTCTTTTTGTTTGTTTGCACAAATCTCAGACACGGTTTAATCTATTTTAAAATGCAATTATGACTATATATATCGGTTCATAAAAAAGTTACAACCATTTAAATTATGAATTTTATTAATCAAACTTTGTGATTTCAGTGTCAAAGCCTGTGAGCGTAAAAAACCGAAATAGTTTAGTTGTGTAGTTTACGCAGGTGAAGTCGCGAGCGGGTTGCTAGTTATATATATAAAAAAGTTTCCAAGAGACGCGGGTTCGATTCCTGCTGTGTTCAAATTATTATACATTTTCTAAATATGCTTTTAAAATTTCCTAAGTGCGTGATTAACACTCTAAAGGTTTAAAATATATTAGATTGTAAAATATATATATATATATATATATATATATAGTGTAACGATTTTGCATATGAGTGTACTTGAAACAAATCTTCGCACTCTCCACCTTCCAGGGCTTCCTCCGCGTCTTCGAGGACATGTCGGACATCGTCCTCGACGTGCCACTTGCTTACATAATGCTAGACCGTTTCGTGGAGCGATGCTCCGCGCGGCTTCGATTCGGCGACCACGTGCTGCAGAAACTGCCTACTAGGTCAGTGGGGGTTTTATATACATATTCGTATATCAGGGTAGCCGGAGAAAGAAACTAGTGTTACAAGACTCTCCGTTCTCCACGCACCGCTCCAGTTCGAGATATTGTGTGGAGAGTGAAGGCCGTGCTTTGTCTTCAATACTAGAGTGAAGATTTTTTTTTATATAGAATAAAAAAAATTATAATTATAAAATCATTTCTACGTGTGTGTATCGAACCGACAACCAATCGTGTTTGCATTTAGACGCTGTACCACTGCGCCACGATGGGTTCGTATATTATAATTTTTTTTTTCTCTTACAGAGGACGTAAACGTTTCGTCTCCGAGGGTGATGGCGGCGCAATCAAAGATCACGCCTTGAAGCTGCGCGAGTAGACCCAACACGCGTCGCACTCACAGACACGCATTAAATTAAAATGGCATTTAAATATATATACATATATAATAAATACATATTAATTTATAAAATATATAAGATATGTATGTGTGAAGGTGGTATGTAGCACTTGCGGTTTTTTTATATTTTAATGCATATAAATTAATATTTTTTTTTTATTAAAGTTTTTTTTCGTTTGCTTAAATAATACTATATTCAAAGTCAGAGTCAAAGTCAAATAATTTTATTCAAAAAAAGAAAACAATTTACATTTATTTTTTATTTATTTATTATTTTTATATTATATAATATTGATGTTAAATTTTGAGCTTAGTTTTCTTTTTTTTTGTACGTGTGTGCAGGCAAAGGGCGGAGTTGAGCTCCGTGTCTTGACACTGGGTTCTCTAGCTACCGCATATCAGATGCGGGAAAGAGCGTGAAGCGTTAAATCTAAATATCGTTACATTTCACCTACATCATCTATTCATATTGTTTAAAATTAATTAAAAATCCAAAAATTGAAAACCTCTATAGTTACAGAAAATGGCTTTGTTTTCAATTTTTTTGTATAATTAAATGTTTGGTTTTTTTCAATGTATACTATATTAATAGGTTATTGTAATTTAGTAGACAATAAATTAGTGTTCTGAAGACTTTCCCACTTTCCATACATTTTATAGATTATAATAGCCTTTACTTTAAAACCAGACAATTGTAAATATAAATACAAAACGGTTAATTTCTTGTATAAAATTAGAAAGCGGAGAATGGACTCCTCACTCACTTAATAGTTTATATTATACTTTTTTAGTATAATATTTGGAAATTTAAATTCGACCTCGCCGCTACCACTCTTAAGCTATGACTTGTAGTTTTTAATTTTTGATTTTGTAACTAAAGAGGTTTTCGACATGTCAACAAATATTATATTAATAATATATATTTATATATGGATTGTTATATATGGATTGGATATATATTATACAGAATGGTTTATTTATTATATATTTTAAAAGAATGTGTAATTTTTTGCTATTTTTTGATACGTTTTCAATAGTAACTTGTACTTGCGGCTTCGCTCGCTTTTGTGTCGCGTGACTGTCAATAATAGTTATAAATTAAATGTAATATTAAAATATGAAATTATAAAATCAATAAAGTATCCCATGTTCTTGCTCTTCCTCATATACTCTTTAAAATGTGTGTATGATGTGATAATGATCGGTTGAATAGTTTATACGTGAAAGTGTAACAGACAAACATTTTAACATTCGATTTACAAATTGTTTAATTTAAAGTAAGAAAAAAAGATGGAAAATATATTTACATTTACTTTTTTTTTTATTAATAACGCAATACTATTCTTTTGTTATTTATAATTAACTGGTAACAGTGTAGGATTGATTAAATTGTTAGTAAAAATATTGGTTGTTATATACAAGCTTTTGTTGTTCTTTTTGAGATTTTAAAGAATGTGCCAAAATGTTGATAATAAACCATCTGTATAATAAATTAGCAATTTTTTTATAAATAGTATGCATTATTTTATTTATAATATATATCTTTAATAATCCGCGGTGCGTCATAAAATAAGTAACTTGAGCAATAGAAACGTACAAAGTGAAATAAGTATTATATTATAATTATATAAATATATAGGATAAATAGATTATTATTATTATTATTTATGATATAGCTTAAAACGATGGTGGCTGTATGGTTTAATGTGTTTGCCGAAAATTAAAAAGTAAGTGTTTTTTTTTGTTTTGTATCATTTGGATAATTTTACAGAAACATTAGAATATTTTGCGTTTTTTCTTTCTTAAAAAAAAATATTTTCTATTTATCCTATAATTAAAAAAAATAAAACATGTATGTCATAAGCATTATTATATTGAGCCTTTTTTAACCTATAACAATAGTATACGCTTAGATTTTCCTATTTAGATTTTTGTTAACCATTTATATAATACGATATAGTCTGTGACGTGCAAATGGCGCGCATATTTTATGACATGTCAAAATGACGGCATTTTGCAAAAAAATTGCGGTAAACTTTGCTTTTCAAATAGTAATTATATTATGAATATTACAAAAGATTATTACATTATCTTTAGAGGACACTGCGATTTAAAGCAAAATGATGCCGGAGAATTCCGTTTTGTTTTAAGCCGAAGGTGTCAATCGGCAAAATGTCGGCGTATTTTCTTTTTAATTTTTTAGTTTTAATATTAAGTTGTGTAATCATTGTTTGGGCGATTTTTTCATCGTACATAATAGTTTAGGCGTTTTCATTTTGTATTCAACGGATGTACGTCGCAAATTTATTTAAAAAATGATGTTCATTTCTTTTTAATTCGACTTTCTTTTTTTTGTAATTGACTAAAGTATTAGTTTATTATGACTCATTATGTTTTTTGATTAGAAGTTTTTTTTTAATGCAGTGCTATTTATGACTTTACAAGCACAGATCTCAAATATAATAAATTTGCGATGTAAACTTTCTACGGACTCATTTCTTTATTTAAAAAAAACAGGCAAAGATTTTACGCTTTTATGCCAAACGAAAAAAATAATAAATACAATATAACGGTATATTGTTTTTTTTGTTACATATTAGTATGTATGTACAGTTTTTATGTCGTAAAAGTTTTATTTTTTATTTCAATTTCTTTAAGCAATGCCTGTTTTTAGTACTGATAATTGTATTCGTTTATTTTTCTTGTGTACGTGTTTTTTTCATGAATGGGCGTTTTTTAACATTTTTTTTTACATATATATATATATTTGTATAATATGCAAAATAAATGGCTATTATTTTGTTATTAGAAAATTTATATGCAATTGTTGAAATATCAAAGTCGTTTAATACAGATTATGCTATTTGTAGTTGAGTAGGATTTTTTTAAGTGCTTCTCAAGACATTAAATTTTTTTTAGACAAAAGCACCGATTGTTCTTTTTTATGAGTATAATAGTTTTTTTAAATTGCGTCATATAGTTAAAGAACGCCCTTTCGTATTATAACAAGATCATTCTCATTATTTTGATTTTTTAATGAATTAGTTAATTATCGCGAGTGTTTTTTGTTTATTTTTAAATAATTATTAAAAATTTTGAAAATGGCTGGATTTAAATCGGCGTCTCTTTGGAACTGCTTAACGTATTAAAAATAGTAGAAACTTCTGTATGACGCAATAACAGCATATAGCTTAGTTATGTAGAGCACTTGTATTTACAAGAGGTGCGGGTTTGAGTCCCACAACTTTAAAAAAAAATGTTATTTTCAATATTTTTCTAATATATTTTAGTGTTTTGTAACTAATTACAATAGACTCGATCAAAATCGAAACATTACAAAATGACAATTTTTTTATTGATTAAGTACATTTGCCATGTTGTTTTTACACCGACTTGAAAATAAGCTATATCCGTCTCTTTCTAACATATAAATAGAGAGAGTTTGAGAGAGTAGGATAGCACGTTGGTGTAGAAATAGTCTTTTAAATGCATTTTTTTTAAACATGTGTCTCTCGTTTGTAAATATTTCTTTAAAACGGATATTAAATAGAGAACGTTCAATTAAGCAGTTTGATTTTTTTTCGAAATTTCCTTGTCTTTTGTGGTTTTAAACAGCCAACGAATGGTTTTTTTTTTATTAATAAATGTAATAGTTTTCTTTAAGTTTGTACAAGATATTTATATATAGATTATAGAGACCATTGTGGCAAAGTGTGCAGCGACTCGCTGTAAATGCTATGGTTGTG
>JAOYRR010000691.1:0-13954 GCA_038994665.1 Podotricha telesiphe
GTCAGCTAGTATTGTATAATTAGTAAACCAATTTATAGAATATTTATTTTTTGTGGTTAATTAAAACAAAATTTCGTACGAACAGCACTTTGAACACACCTATTGCATGTTTAAAAAAATATATCAAATTGGACACACACCTAGTGGCTTTGACAAGTATGATTTTGTTTTTTATTTTTATGTTTACCACATTATTACGCCATGCCAGACATGTATCTGTTGATACAATCACTAATGTGTTGAGGGCTTGTGAGCTTAATGAAATTCAGAAAAGACAGGATGAGTAATAATATTAAATAGATTTGAAATTAAACTTTATTTACGTTTTTTTATAACGACCAATTTACATTTATTTGCTTATTCTAATACAAAATATATTGAAAATTTATTTAATTTCTGCACACACAAACTTTGTTCGCATTGCATCGACTGAGTCTAAAACCGAGCGAGGCACACACGCGGGCGCACAATGCGGCCGTGCAGACACGGTTTCGCTGAGCGGGTGACAGCAACGCCTCCTGAGGACTCAGTCTAGCAGGGAAAGTGTCTGGGTTTTCAATGAATATTATATCTGGAAATTGAAAAACAATGAAATTTTATTTGTTCATCGTTCACAATTCACAGTGAATGTTATGTAACTAGACAGAATTTGCTGTGTTACTACGTTCACTTTGGCACAATGTGTCACTTTGGTTCTATATAAAACCGTATCTAACAAACGAGAAGATAATGAGCGAAAAAGGGTCGATCTTTCTGAACGAAAATTATGCAGAGAAAGAAGTATGAAATATACCATAATTTTCATTATAAAGAATTAAAATTAAATTTATAAAATAACTGTATATTTAATTTAGATTTTTGTAATAAAGCGACATACACGCTAAGGCTACTCGTATTTTACTCGTCAACGCGTTTTACGCGTCAAGAAATTATATAGAGATGATGAATTTATATATAGATATTTGAGACAAGATCAATTTATATATAGATATCTTACGAGGTAGCAAATTTTCTTCACTTGGTGCCCCTTGTGCTACGAGCACTAACGCCAGTGCAATAGCAAAGAAAGGTAAAGTCTTGATTGCCATGATTCTAACTTGAAGTTCACTTGACTCTAAGACAACTGTGTATTTCTTTTTCATACTAGTATTATATATGAAAAAAACTATCAAGATAAATAATCGTTTCAAAGAAACACATTCAATTATTCCTTTATCAAACAGTACTTGTGAAATGCATAAAAATGCTTTATTACAAAAAAAGATTTGTACGATAATAAAATAAGCTTTCAACGCATTAGATGATAAAGTTAATTCTATAAATAAGATAAGCTTAATTTGCAATGGTAAGACAATAATAAGAAATTTCTTCATAAAAAACGTGTTTCGTCTTTTTATTTATAACTTTTACGCGCCGCAAATGATTCGAGTACGTGCCTTTATTGAATTTTTTGCTTTTAGTTGAGTTTTTATGAATTGCATGAATTCTGAGGTCAGTTGCAAAGCTCTTCTTCTCTGCCCCTAGCAGGTTTGAGGATGACGTCATTCATTGTGATGATGCGTAAGTATTCCACCCTTCCGTACTTGAAATTGGTGAGGTCTGTCTTATATGCTTGCGTGTGGACCAAGTACAATGTGTTTTTTGGGGAGTCTCCCTAGGTCGATGCACCTGTGAATCTAGATGTTCCCAGAGAGCGAGTCTTTATCTGGGCTGAGTAAATACCGGTGTAGACCTCGTTTACTTGTTTCGTGTTATAAAAGTAGACTTCATGCACGAAAATCATGTTTCTAACAAATGATTAGCTAAGAAAGCTTCAGACAATTTGCAAGTTCAAAATTGAAACGTAATAAATATAGATTTTTTAGTTTAGTTGTAGTTTAAGTTTTCTTCTAAATATTACTTTCTTCATATTTGCATTGTTAGATAATTATTATAATTTAAAAGCTTATTCCCGCATAGCATTGAACATAAAAGAGAATCTGTAAAAGACTCAACTCCTTCACTTCTCCGCTCGAATTCAATAGGTTGCGTGTTTTGTAATGGGACACAACGTGCCTCGTCTTAACAGAGCAGGGGAAATAAAAGTAAATGATTACAACAATTATCCCCTTATGGAGACTGAACCCATGATCATCGCGATTACTGTCACACTGCGCTTCATTTATTTTATTTTTTTCAGCTATTCTCTGTTTCCGCATAGCAGGGTGACCAGAGAGAACTTAGTGTCAAAATACAACAAAAAAAATGTAAAACACGAAACGAAAAACGAATGCGTATTGAGTGCCAGAGCACAAAGCCGCACCTTTTATTAAGTATCAGAGCAAAGTAAATTAAAATGTTATAATAATCATCGCCCTTTGAAGGAATCGAACCTACAACTATAAAAAGTGATGTATAAAAGGAGCTTTCAAAATCTGCAAAACCTGAGATCTGCAAAACGTAAGAAATCAAGCACACATGTTCTCTTTGCTTTAGTAATTTAGATATCAAGAACCAATTCCCTAAGAACGTATACCTAAATTGTGTAAAGGGATAAAGTTCAAGCAGCTTATTGCCAAGGTTAAATATGTTAATTGTAGTGTAATAGTGTAAAGTGTAAAGGATAAGAGCTTAAATCCTTGCAAGACTGTTAAGTACATATATTTGTCAAATGTACGTAGAGACCATCGTGGCAGTGGTGTATGGCTGTAAACGCGATTACTTGAGCAAGAATGATTATATTTAAATTATTTTCATTTCTCCACTCTAGTACCTAAGAACAAGCGCGGTATTGAGTTCCGCCACTCAACACGCAATGTCTCGATTTTGGGCGAAGTGGAAACCAGAGTGCCTTGGCACTAAGTTCTCTCAGACTACACGGGAAAATGTGCGAAGCTGATAAAAAAATGTAACGAGCAACGATGGAAAGGCAAAAATTAAATAAATACTTCTGATTTTTGTGCACATTTGCCACCCCTAACCTGAGGTCAAAAGCAATAGAACTTCATACATAACTTTTTATCTAAGTGATATTTACGCGACCGAAGTAGTGTGGAAAAAGACATATTTAGAAAACGTATAAAAATGTGTGAAAAAGCTAGATGAAATATAAACATTTCATAGGAATTGTCTTAAAAATTATAACAATATATTATATTTATTTTATCAATTTTCTGATTACAGAAATCATATTTAAATAGATACAGACTATTGTTTTGATATTACATACTACTTCTAGAAATTCCCCTTGTGATGATTCAAGTAAACTGATAAATGATAATATAGACTACAAGTGCACGTGCAATTAAAAGCTGCATGCAAATTATAAGGCAATATATCTCTTTTTTAATATCGAAATATGGTTAAAATGGATTTAAATATATATATAAACTTTACTGCGTTAAGCTTTATAGATAAAAGTCTAATATATTTTTTACTTTTTAATATTTTTTTTTGATCACTTTGGGCAGGTGGTCTGTATGTTGTTGGGTATTTCTGTTTTTTTTTTCTGTTACTTAATTACGTATAATTATTTATAGGCAAGTAATGCAAAAAATCTAAAGTATTTAAGTTATTTTCTTCTCTCACTATGTTGAAGGTCTCATTATTTCGTAAGGCAGGTCATTCAGAAATTGTTTTTATACTTTGAATATTCAAAAGTGTATGCTTAATATTTTTCTAGTTCTATTTTTACTGGCGCAGAATTTATACTTATCATATAGAAGTAATATAACTCTGGATTTTTTTTCTATATATAATTTCATCATTTCTATACATTCCTTCTAAATAAATATTAAATTTATATTAATTCTACATAAATGAAAACATTATGAGGCCATCGTGGCGTAGTCAGACAGCCTTTGACTCTAAACACAATTGGTTATAAGTTCGATTCTCCTTCTGAAGAATGATTATATTAAAAATATTTTAATTTCTTTGCTATATAAAAAACGTACATTAATATTATACTACAATTGCTGCTGGTATTCTCTCTCAATACTGGGGGATAGGGTAAACGGTTCCAGGGCTGAGCCATCTGACTGTTGTATTTAAGTTTTTACATTTTCACCAAATTACACATTTAACCCGCGATCACCATGCGTGCAGTCAGATACTACCGAAATGTGTCCTTCGATTGTATCATCATGTATGTAAAGTGCAACAGTCTTCCCGATTCAACTAAATACTGAACTCTTCTTTTATGAAAAATATGAAATATCTGATATAAAACACTGGCAAATATATATCTTAACCAATACAATATAATAAATAATGATATCCGCTGCCGGTTAAAACTTGAAAAGTTTGCGAATTGTAAAAGAATTGAAGTGGCACTTGTAATGACGTACTACAAGAACACTTTAAAATTATATTATCTTGATAAGATAACATATAAATACTACTGTCTAATTAGAATTTTAGATTGTAACAAAGAAAATCTTGAAATCATGGGGATCAAAACCTTGTGGCTGCTGACGTTTCTCGTCGTGCTTATTACCATATTCTATTGCGCGTCTATCGAGGCAGCAGAACTGAAAAGACCCGGTATTCAATTCTTATTATTTTTACCACTTTTAATATGATATTTTTGGGTTTAGGTTCTTTCCGCATAGCACGATCGTTAGAGATAACCTAGTGTTATGACACTCTGGTCTCCGTTTTTCACCCAAAACTGGGAGTGGAGTGATAGAACACAATATAGTACTTTGTCTTACCAGATCGTGGAAGCTAATAATTATCTATATATAATTTTTCCCCCAAGAACACGAATGATAGAAAGAGTGATGTGTCCCTGCAAATTATTGTACTTTATATTGCATAATGATTTATCATGATCCTTGACGGTGCAGTGAAACAGCGTCTGAAAGTAAACGCAATTAGTTGTGGGCTTGATTTCCACTCGGGGGATTGATGCTAAGACAAAGCGCAGTCCGCCACTGAACGTCTCGAATACGGACGTAAGATGGAGAACGGAGTGTCTCAAAATACTAGGCTCTCGCTGACAACCCTGCTGTACGGGTGCGTGAAGCTGAAAAAAAGTGTTATTATTTTTAGAAGAAATAAATCAGAAGACGTAAATAAAACAATGTTAAAAATCTTTTTAATGTAATTTTATTGTTTTAACTTACTTTTGATAAATCAAGTTCATTCAAATAAATAGTGAGTAATAGCTACAAAATCATTTTACTAAGATAATGTAATATTTTCAATCAATATAAGATTATTGTATTGTATTGACTTTCAAGAAAGATATGTACTCGTATGTTTGTAGATGAATTAAATATAGAATTATTCAAAATTATAGAAAACTAATGAATTACTTATTAATTTCTTTTTTATTTTTAGATATACTATTCATAGAAAATCCGAACACGCATCCAGTGATACTGAGTCCACAGGAAGCTATGGCTAACCCCGCCCAGAATGAACGGGCTTGCTCAAGCCCAACGTGTTCTTTCATCTGCTCTATACTCGGCTACCCGTACGGCAGGTGTAATTCTAGTGGCACGTGTGTTTGCAGCAATTTCTAGAAAACCTTGTGGAACCAATTTTTTTATCATAAAAACCGATGAAATAAATAATATGGAGCATTAATTATAATTTGTTTTCTTTTTTCACATTATTCAATCAAATTTTATTATATATCTTGGTCTTTCTTAAGCTATATTTTTTAATTGGAAGTTTGTTATTTTATATTGATATTCTGAAGTTGTGATTCTATTTAAAAGACGAATGGAAACACTTTTCGTCACAAATGTTGGTCAATTTTGGCAAATCTACTATTACTTAAATCAATGTTAACATAATGATATGATAATATTCAATTTTGTATATGATTATATTTTGCGAAAATAATGTGGATTTCGAACTTAGGATACTTAAAGTTTTTAACAGGGAAAAAGTGCAGAACGCCAATATTTTTTTATAATAAATTGTTCATAATAAATGTATTATGCATTATAAATGCATTATACTAATAAAATAAATATTACACACACCACCATAAGTGTGACAAACACGCTGTGTCACTTTGACACCTTGATTAGCCAACGAATGTTTTACGCGTCAAGCAGGCTTTTAGTACTTTTAACATGGCTGTGGAACGCAAAGGAGGGTAATGTGTTTAACAGTCTATATGTATGTACGCATGTGGGATTATATGCTCGTTCCTTTGTAGTGTCGTAGAGACCAAACCCGTTGACCCATTATGATGTTTCTTACATGAATCGCTTTATCTCAGCCTTGCGAGTGTTACCAACACCACATGACATGACATGTCAAGATGAGAGATGATTCTCACCGGTGTCTAAGCCATAATAAACGGGTCCCAGTCATTTTTTATTTTAGGTACAATTTTGGCTTTTTTTTATGCAGCCAGGTTTTTTGTTTTTTTATAAAACGTTATGTCAAGCGGTGAACGGAGATAGGTTGATGACAATGAAGAAGTATTTTATTTATAATTATTTAAAAAACTAAGCTTTACATATATTAATAAAATATAGTAATAAGGTGATGGATGCTCCAGAGTAACTACATATAAATATTATCTAATTACAAGAGTTATTTTAAAAAAGTACTTATATCAAATTTCACAGTGATGACTTATCAATATGATTTATAAATTTAATAAAATTTAATACGTAAACGCAACTCTTCACCAAAATATGTCATAAAGATATTCGCTTATCTTGATAAAGATTTGTATATATAGTTGCAAATATACGCATAGAATCATATAAATAAAAAAGTAAATAATAACAAGAACCATATAATGGCGCTTAAAGTCGTTTTCCTCCTATTTGCAGTCATTTCACTCATTTTGGCAGCGCAAGCAGCTCCAAGTGAAAAAAAGGAATTACCAGGTAAGAAAATATAAAAATCTATTAAAAAAATCTTAAAAGTACACACATTATGATGTACAGGTAATAATGGAATTAGTACGTAGTTGAAAGAAATGTAGCTTTGTTTGTAACAAATGAAGTTTTGACGTAATATAGCCCGCTACTTCGTCTGCCTAATTATCGGAAAATCTCTGCCACATTTTAAATTAATAACTTGAATGCCAATTTGCGAGAGAAAGAGCGGACTACTAACTTTCATTTTCATTTCATCGAGTGCTTTTTGATATTTATTTATCAGTGACCTGTCGCTTTTAAATATAGATATTTCATTTAATTTTTTTCAGATATAATATTCATTGAAAACCCAGACACGTTCCCTGCTAGACTGAGTCCTCAGGAGGCCTTGTTGTCACCCGCTCAGCGCAGCCGTGTCTGCACGGCCGCATTGTGCGCGCGCGTGTGTGGAGCTCTTGGCTTTAGATGGAGTCGCTGCAACGCGAACAAAGTCTGTGTATGCAGAAATTAACAAATTGTATATTTTCTATTTTTTTAATAAACTGATATAAAAAGTAATTTCAATTTTCTCTCACTCGACTCTGATTCTTTTATCATTTTTCAGTATCTCTATTTTAGTTTGTTACATGATATAACCAGTAAGAAACATATTTAAAATTAACATATATAACAAATATCTATGATAAGATGGCAACCTTAATTTTTAAATAATTACTAAATATAAACTATGTATCTTTATTTAAGAATTTGACGCCAGGAGAGTTTTTAAAAATTAGAATGGTGGATAAATAATTAATTGTAGTATCGGAACTCTGCCAAAACCACACCCGCTATTCCCGGCCTTTTATTTAAATCCGATTCGTGGAGCCACTGAGTATAATATTGTTCTTTCATAAGGCTATCACTACAAAAATATTAATGATTACCATGAAGTAATTCAGATACAGTTTCGAATGCATTCTTATTTAAATAGTAAACTTACCCCTTTCGCACAAAGATATCCAAAATAATATTGAACTACTATTAACAACAAGTATTCCCAGATTTAAAAGTCCATGTTTTTACAACGAGTGATCGGAAAGTCTTTATTCCAAAATATATTTTAAAATTTCCAATATGAGTACAATAAAATATTGTTTATACAAAATAATATCAATATCAATAATTTCTACAAATACCCTCTTTGTTCGCATACATCGATTTAGTCTAAAGCCGAGTGAGGCACAAAAACGGGTGCACAGTACTGCCGTGCAGATACAGTTATTCTGAGCGGACGACCACAACGCTTCTAAGGACTCAGTCCAAAGAGGAACATGTCCTGCTTTTTAATAAATATTAAATCTAATAATAATTATAAAAGGTATTTTTTATATAAGTAGTATTATTTTTACGAGAAAGTTCGATTCTGATTTGGATCAGCTTGTGTGCAAGTTAGAAAGGAAAGAGTTGGATTGCCATAGTTCTTGGTTTAATTAAGTTTCCAAAATTTAGTGTCCATTTAAATTTAGTTTCCATTTAAATTTTATAATAATAATTATCACAACACATTGAGGCCGTTGTGGTGCAGTGATTATGATATTTAATTATTTTTATTACTTCGCTCTTGTGACAAGACGAAGTGGCAGAACTCAATAGAACATAAGGCAAACGAAAACATTAAAGTAATTTTAATATAATAACTCCTCCGACTAATGGCATATATATACGTAATACAATTATATTTAGATTCGAAAATGAAATGTACTAATCAACTTTAATAGTTTAGTTTTAACTTTTTTTTTATTGTCGACACGTGTATATTTAGTTTCATAATAGGTACGTGTTTTGTTTTCATACAAGCTATACGGTATGTATTTGTTTACGAATTTCACAATTTTGTATTTATATTAAAATTAAGAAATCAAAGAAATATAGTAAATATGGAAACTAACAAATCTGATGAAGAAATTATAACTAGATAATTTCTGACATATAATTGACAGTCTACTACTACTGAAATAGATATCAACTACTCAAATGTAAAGTTGTTTTTGTTTAAGTTTCAAAAGATCGTTGTCTTTATAAATTTACAAGGAACTTGCAATAAATGATGGGAAATATTTTAAAATATACACTTTATATTTTCATATTTAAATTTATTTACAATTTTATATTTGAAATACATATTTTTTTACTTTATAACTAAATTTAATTTCTGCAGACACAGACTTTGTTCGCATTGCAACGGCTAAATCTAAAACCGAGTGATGCACACACACGCGCGCACAGTACCGCCGTGCAGATACGGTTACGCTGGACGGGACCCAACAAGGCCTCCTGAGGACTCAGTACGGCAGGGAATGTATCCGGGTTTTCAACAAATAATACACCTGGAAATAGAATATTATTATTTCAATGCACTGTATATATTGAGGTCGTCTTAAGGCAAAGTGACAGTATCTGACAGTATACGCGTTAGTAGTAGAGTCGATTCCCACTCGGTGGAATAATTATATTTAAATTATTTTAATTTCTCCACTCTTGTGACACGATAAGGCGCGGCGTCGAGCTCTGCCACTCAATACGAAATATCTCGGATTCGGGGGAAAGTGGACTGTTTAGTGTTTTCACACCGGGCTCTCTTTGCCCATTCTGTTATACGAAAAAAGTGTGAAGCTGTACATACAAACAATTTGATAAGTTAATGCCCTAGCAGTTAGGAGCTCCTTTATCTTCGATTAAGCAGGAATATTGCGTTAATGGGAAGTAAAAACGATAACGTGAATCAAATTATTATTATTTTAGTATTACCTATTATTTTAAGTTATAAAGTAACTGCACCAAACAATTTTTTCTAAATATAAGGCAGTATTTTTCTGGTTATTAAAACGATAAATTTAATTATTGAATTGTATTTATTATCCGCTAAAGAATTTTTCCAATGAATATTTTCCATTTTTCATTTATTATATATTCGCAAGCCATAACTTAACGACTGAACTTAACTGACATATTTACATGACGGACTACAATATATATGACTTTTACATATATACGTATATATTTTGACGTAACCTGATTTAGAAACTCATATCTTAACGGTTGGAGCGCTTGGACAGTTTCTAAGAGGCGTAGGTTCAAATTTTTGTTAATTGTTTTATACGTATTCTAAAATGGTGTAACACAAC
This sequence comes from Podotricha telesiphe, assembly GCA_038994665.1. Classification (NCBI taxonomy): domain Eukaryota; kingdom Metazoa; phylum Arthropoda; class Insecta; order Lepidoptera; family Nymphalidae; genus Podotricha; species Podotricha telesiphe. The sequence continues at coordinate 10,004 of JAOYRR010000691.1, forward strand.
GTAACTAACAGCAGATATAATTATCTCAATAGTTTACAAAGAAAATTTCAAATTTCATGCTGTATTTCAAGAACTTAATGACACAATTGCCGTTGAAGCAGTTATCTTTGCATCTCCAAGTCAGATATGCACATTATTTGCTATCATCATTACGACATGCTTCCCATCGAACTCATCTAGCGTGTGGCACAAATACAAGGGTAATATGTGGAAAACATTTCACATCAAATTCGTGCCAGTTCAAAAAAATTTGATTTTGAAATTAATGATAAGATACATAATCAGGCCTTGCTGTTGATAGAAGACATGCATTACCTCATGTATAGTTTGTTAGTCAAATTAAGAATACTAGCGTCAAAGTGTGGAATGAAAGACGCATTGAATCGAGAATTAAGCCTTAAATTGACTCATTAGTTTAAACTCAATAGTACGAACGTACCTCTGTTGAATAGCAAAGGAGACTATAATACATTAATAAATATGGTGGTATTTTTCCTGGATGCCATTGGACGAATTTATAATACATTCCTCATGTCAGTAGTTTTAGGTTCACTGGTTCGGGTGAGATCCAACATCGCTGTTGCTTTTGTTTCTTCTTTTGAATAGCACACAACACTGTTGGAAGGATGTCATATTAAGGCTTATTCAGTATTAAAATAGCCGTTAAATCTGAAAACTATTAAACAGCCAACATTTGATATGGCAAAATACTGCTAAAGTTTTAGTAGCATCGAAAATCATCATCTAATACACAATGGCGCATAACCGCGTATTGGAAGCATTTAACCCAACATTGAAATTTCCACGCAATGAGTCGAGATATTTTGGTGGCGCAATAATTTTACTGGTGTGGACAATTTCCACCAAACACTCATTTTGAAAATTGTAAAGATCAATTCTGCCGATGAAATAAACGCTTGCCTTAAACCTTCAAGTTTCTAACTTTGGCAGCTAAGAATAAAGGTATAAATAATTTTAACTCGTAATTCAAATTGAAATCATTGTTTTAATGCACTCATGACTATATCTCAACTGTGTAACAAAATAAGATGAAGCCACCAACTATCCAATTGAATTTTAGTACTACTTGGATGTACCTGACTCATTACCACACAATTTACGAATAAAGTTTGGCTCAACCTGAAATTTCGACTAACCTAACCAACCAAATTTTTTTTTTTTTAATCTATTTTTATTCAGTGTCTTTTTATGTAATAATACAAAAATGTCAGCCCCATCGTTCCCTAAAACAATCTTCAAACACACAATTATAGCATTTCCTTAATCTTCTAAGAACACTATTTATACATAAATTTATACAACATCTTAGTTACCACAGAACAAGGTTCAGACAATAAACATTGGAAAACACCTACATCTCTTAAATTTAAATTATATCGACGAATAAGTCTTGACGGGCCCCGGCATTATGGACACAGATTCCACTAAGAAATGGTGAATACTCATATCCCCACCCGCACAATTCCCAGTTAGGAGAATTTACTTTCTTCATGAGAAACCAACCAAAATTATGCAACGGAACGCGTGAACGGTGATGAGTAAACTGATTAACAATTTGATTCACTGGACTACATTCAAAATAAAATGGAGCTGGTGAGGAAGTTCTCATTCCGAGGATTCTAATGATTCCAATGGCTGTTTGTTTGCTTTAGTTTAAGCGACCTAAATTTTGGATTCTTCTTGCATTAGCCATTACGATTAATAAATTACAAGTATAGTCCTTAAATGTTTCTGAATTTAGAAAATGCATGTTTTTGTCATGGTCAATCATACGTAGCATGTATTCGATGTAACGAGTTCGAAAAAACCATCATCTTTATTTGTTTTGTGCCTGACAACAAAACTAAAATTGTTTTTTTTTCACGGGGTGCTTCACTTAAGACTGCTACCCATGTAATTAAATACATACCAATAAAGTGAATATCTTGCTGGCACTTAGGTTATCTTATTTTTTTTATTGTAATAAAAATAAACTCAATAATGTATCAGTTTGAAAATCTTAGATCAGTCCATTGGGTGTTAGACGGAACGAAGTTTGCCGGGTCAGCTAGTATTGTATAATTAGTAAACCAATTTATAGAATATTTATTTTTTGTGGTTAATTAAAACAAAATTTCGTACGAACAGCACTTTGAACACACCTATTGCATGTTTAAAAAAATATATCAAATTGGACACACACCTAGTGGCTTTGACAAGTATGATTTTGTTTTTTATTTTTATGTTTACCACATTATTACGCCATGCCAGACATGTATCTGTTGATACAATCACTAATGTGTTGAGGGCTTGTGAGCTTAATGAAATTCAGAAAAGACAGGATGAGTAATAATATTAAATAGATTTGAAATTAAACTTTATTTACGTTTTTTTATAACGACCAATTTACATTTATTTGCTTATTCTAATACAAAATATATTGAAAATTTATTTAATTTCTGCACACACAAACTTTGTTCGCATTGCATCGACTGAGTCTAAAACCGAGCGAGGCACACACGCGGGCGCACAATGCGGCCGTGCAGACACGGTTTCGCTGAGCGGGTGACAGCAACGCCTCCTGAGGACTCAGTCTAGCAGGGAAAGTGTCTGGGTTTTCAATGAATATTATATCTGGAAATTGAAAAACAATGAAATTTTATTTGTTCATCGTTCACTGTGAATTGTGAATGTTATGTAACTAGACAGAATTTGCTGTGTTACTACGTTCACTTTGGCACAATGTGTCACTTTGGTTCTATATAAAACCGTATCTAACAAACGAGAAGATAATGAGCGAAAAAGGGTCGATCTTTCTGAACGAAAATTATGCAGAGAAAGAAGTATGAAATATACCATAATTTTCATTATAAAGAATTAAAATTAAATTTATAAAATAACTGTATATTTAATTTAGATTTTTGTAATAAAGCGACATACACGCTAAGGCTACTCGTATTTTACTCGTCAACGCGTTTTACGCGTCAAGAAATTATATAGAGATGATGAATTTATATATAGATATTTGAGAGAAGATGAATTTATATATAGGTATCTTACGAGGTAGCATATTTTCTTCACTTGGTGCCCCTTGTGCTACGAGCACTAACGCCAGTGCAATAGCAAAGAAAGGTAAAGTCTTGATTGCCATGATTCTAACTTGAAGTTCACTTGACTCTAAGACAACTGTGTATTTCTTTTTCACACTAGTGTTATATATGAAAAAAACTATCAAGATAAATAATCGTTTCAAAGAAACACATTCAATTATTCCTTTATCAAACAGTACTTGTGAAATGCATAAAAATGCTTTATTACAAAGAAAGATTTGTACGATAATAAAATAAGCTTTCAACGCATTAGATGATAAAGTTAATTCTATAAATAAGATAAGCTTAATTTGCAATGGTAAGACAATAATAAGAAATTTCTTCATAAAAAACGTGTTTCGTCTTTTTATTTATAACTTTTACGCGCCGCAAATGATTCGAGTACGTGCCTTTATTGAATTTTTTGCTTTTAGTTGAGTTTTTATGAATTGCATGAATTCTGAGGTCAGTTGCAAAGCTCTTCTTCTCTGCCCCTAGCAGGTTTGAGGATGACGTCATTCATTGTGATGATGCGTAAGTATTCCACCCTTCCGTACTTGAAATTGGTGAGGTCTGTCTTATATGCTTGCGTGTGGACCAAGTACAATGTGTTTTTTGGGGAGTCTCCCTAGGTCGATGCACCTGTGAATCTAGATATTCCCAGAGAGCGAGTCTTTATCTGGGCTGAGTAAATACCGGAGTAGACCTCGTTTACTTGTTTCGTGTTATAAAAGTAGACTTCATGCACGAAAATCATGTTTCTAACAAATGATTAGCTAAGAAAACTTCAGACAATTTGCAAGTTCAAAATTCGAAACGTAATAAATATAGATTTTTTAGTTTTTAGTTGTAGTTTAAGTTT
>JAOYRR010000692.1:0-13918 GCA_038994665.1 Podotricha telesiphe
TAATTTATGTTTTATATAGTAGAGAGGCCGTCCTGGCAATCGGACAGCGCCTGACTGTTATCGTAATTGATTGTGGGTTCAATTCCCACACGAGGAAATGAATCTATCAAAATTATTTTAATTTATTCGCTCTAATAAACAAGACAAAGCGCGGCGTTGTAAATAAAATAGAATAATTTCTATTATAGACGCTATCTTCCCTCAGTATGACAGCGATCTGAGGCGATGGTTATGTTTTAAATGCACTCCACACGCAATGTCACGAAAATTAAAATAAACTTCACTCCAAATTTAACTAAATTTAAACAATATGCAACAGAGAAACCAGTGGTTAGTTCTTCGTATATACTGCCTGTCTAAGTCTAGAGCAAATATTTTTAAAGTGTTATTCGCACACTTAGGAAACTGAAAAAGTTGAAACGGTTTTCTTTTCAACAGTTCAAATAGCGCTGCTTTCAAATTTTTATACGTTTTCTAAATATTACTCTAACGTCTCCTAATTGGACCTATTGGTCGATTATCGAGACCGATTCCGGTGGAGTGCCGGAAGTTGGTACTTGGTCTCTGTGAAAATGCAAGCCCTACGTGGTTGTTTGCGAGGGTGTCATCGATTGCAAGGGGACTCAAACCTCGACTTGCGATCGTCGGGCGGAAGGGAATTCTATTTCATTAAATTTATCTAAAGTAAAATAACTAAAAACTTGTTGACGCTATAGTAGAGCAATTGAAATGATCCCTACTCGGCAAATGTTTTATGTTTAAATATCAGTCCAGTCTAATTAGACAAAGCGCAATGTTGTATTCCTCGTCGCTTAAGCGGTAAACATAATAAGATATATATATATATAACATAATAAGATATATATAAGCGATAATTAAACAAAATAAAAAGCAGTGTCTAAAGCTAGATCTTACCTCGCGTAAATAATTGCGTATAATAATAGTTTTTTTAATCCTGGCTTTAGTCTCGACAAGGACAAGTTCATGCTATGAAAATAGGGTGTGCCAATTTTTAAGCAGATTCAGAAGGCGAGAAGTGGGTAACGAGAGAGTTAAAGTTAAGCTTTTTACATAGACAGTTAAAAGTTTAGTTAGTTTGAAAAAGCTGTACAATTTATTATAACATAGTCAATGGCAACCGTATTAAAATAAATATCGAAATAAGCACTAAAACCTTAACCTCTTAACATCAACGGTTAGGCAGCGAAAAATGTAATTGGGGTAAAGTCTGTAGACCAGAGACCTTACCATAAAAAGGTAGATCTGGACAATTTACATATTCATATACAAATAATATCACAGCGCATCCCACATCCCATTTCCCTCTGGAAGACAGCTTTAAACTATCCTATAGAGCTAGTTCGAATCAACCGTTTTCCCACGAGAGTTCTTTATCTTGTCCCTCCGCGTAGTTACAATGGTAAGAAAACTTGCCAAAGTTTAAATGGTTTGGTAGTATATTTCTTTTGAAATCTGGATTTTTTTCCTTAAGGAAAAAATGTACTGAAGAGCTTAGAATATTAACAAAATAATTTTGTTTGTCTCAGTTGAATTAAATTATTTTAATAATATTTTCGCCAGAATCTGAGACATAGTGAGTTAAATGCCTTTTGCACTTTAAAGCAGTTTTTTTATGTATTTCTTTTTCAGCTTCACGGTTTTTCGCGCATAGCAGGATAGTCAGAGCGAGGATGGGGGAACAGAGGGAGGAGGAGGAGGAAACATTGCGTGTTGAGTTGCGCAATTAAATTGAATATAAAATGATATAAATATAATCATTCCCCCCGTGTGGAAATTGGACCCACAACCATCGCGTATACAGCTAAATGCTGACACTGCGGCACGATGGCCTTATTTTATTATGGTATTTAACTACAAAACGAAGAATATTTTATAACTGTATAGATCTTAGAAAAATACGCTATTTTCACCTCAGTTATTAAAAGTTTTCCTGCGAATTAAGGTTAGAATCTAAAATAACTAATGCTATGTGAAATAATTAATGTTAGTCAAATAATGTGCTATCGACGATGTATTTCTTATAAGGCTAGGTTGTATATGGTGTTAAACAACTAATTTCATCATAAAACTAAAAGCTTAGTAAAAATAATTTGGCAAAAATATCTAGAATTTATTAAATATACATTATTACATATTTGGTATTAAAAGTAAATGTCATTAGATGTGTGTTTGATCCCCACTCAAAAAGTTTGGTAAGTTGTCTCGGCATTTGATTTGGTCGGAAAGTGGAGAACGGAGTGTCTTGATTCTTTGGTTTTCTCTGACTACCCTGATATGCGGGAGAAAGCGTGAATCTGGAAAAAAAATACGGTATTAAAACACCGTTTAATTAATTATTTAATTTGCTACCACTTTTATAAGAGGAAGTAAATCAGTGTCAGTAAATTTGATACCCTCAAAACCTCAGAAATGTCACCCAACGTTTCCTGCAAAGAGGTCAGAAATTATTCTTCCAAAATGAAACCTTCTATGGTCAATAGGTTTTAATTTAGACGAATTCAAAAGTACTATGGCGCCGTTTGCTTGCTAAATTTGCATACGTTTACAATGCGATTGTCAAAATATTTTTTAATTTAGAAATTAGCTGAAACTGTTTATAAATAGCATAGCAGTATGCTGCTATATAGTGTAAATATAGAAAATTAGTGTCTTGGTTTTCAGTGACTGCCCTTTACGAATTTTTATATTTTTTATAGTTTATCGTGTTTGATGTAAAGGCGTTTTTGAATGTCATTGGAGACTGATATTGCAAATAATATATTGAAATTCAATGAATTCTTAGAATTAAGATGTTTTAAAAACAAGTTTTCTTACATTAAAGGTACGAACAGAGGAAAACCTACAAAACACCTCCCACAAAGTACTCAACTTATCGCCTTCTAGTCTTGTTCAAAAGTTCATTTGTACAAAGTAGTTTACCCAATAGACAACGTCACCGAGTTACAAAGCAGTCTACTGAATAGAATTGAAAAATAAACTTTGAAACTAACTTTTAAATCGTAAGCTTAAAATTTCTAGTATACCCTTAGGAAATCAGCTATCGCTTTGAAGTAAATGTTTTACAGACACTTAGCGTCGATAATAAAAAGTGAATGATGTTATTTTTAAGCACATTTTTCTTATATATTCGCTAGTTACATCTATGTGAACTGTAAAATCTCTAACATCGGTAAATCCCAAGATTTTGCGATAAAAATGTAATATTTACCAATACACGGCAACACCTGAACTGGTTCAATCAATATTCTCAAAAAAAAAAATGATGTTTTACTTCTAAGGTACACATTGGTTGTTAATGTTGGATTACAATAGGTAGGGTTAGAAATACTTAAGTCTTTAACAACAAAATGTTGAGTTTTTCTTGGAATATTTTAAAGTTTTCCGTATTGCACTGCATACTAATAGACTTTTATAATAACTTAGGTGTGCATGAAAAGGACCCTCAAAGACTAACCAGTTCTACCTCTATAAGTATACACTAGTTATAAGATAAGTCAACAAAAACCATAACTTTTTTTATACTTACCAGAGCACACCAGCCATGAGAGAAAATTTACTTTAATTACGTTTTCATTAAGCTCCGTACATACTACACAGAAATACTGTAAAATCCAAAAATAACTGAAAATCCCACAAAATCTTAATAAGAATGATGTTACAAAAAATCCTTATACAATCCAACTTTTATATCACTGTCTTAAATTTTAACAAAAAACGTCCTTCTTCTACTTATATTTGAATAACTGTTTACAAGTAAGTTCTTTGATTTCACGATTGTTAATATTTTGAAATGAAAAACCATTTTAACCGGATTAATCGCGTATAATTTGGTATTCGAAAAATACATTCACAGGTAGACTGTGTCACTCTTTACAGTAGTCCAGCCACAGTCACAGTCACAGTCTACCCGTGACCACGGACTACTGTACAGTGTTCAAAAAACGTCGGGTTCTAATTATGTATTTTCGAATACCAAAATTATACGCGATTAATCCGGTTAAAATAGTTTCATTTCAAAACTGTTTACAAAATTATGCAAAAGTTATTTGGAATGTTTTGAAGTTACAGTGCTTACAAGCTTAATTTTAAAGGGTCGCGAAATTGGTCATTTAGAACTTGGTGAACCCAACTCCCCCTGTTGTGTAATTGTTAAACTACACATAATGTCGTCTTGCCGCCAATATTTGATTTAGCACCTTGTTAGTGGATATCGATTTATTTGACGGTCATTGTCTTAGGTAAATTTGGCTCAAGTTGTTTTTAACGCAGCGAGATTTGAATCTGCGACTCTTGAAAACCGTTCAAGCGCTCTGACCGCTAAACCATGGGTTCGAACGCAAACTTACACGGTTCAAATCTCGCTGCGTTCAAAATATTTATTCGTTTTCTAAAAATATATATTTCCATTTCCCAAGTTAAAAATATTCAATAAAGTTGATTTTGTGCATTAATGCTATTATTAGTAAAACATATTATTATATGATATAAGTTAAAAAGGTGATCGTGATGCAATGCCTGTGGAACGTTGCCTGACTCTAATGGCGCTCTGGTAAAACCAAGCACGGGGTTCATTTCCGCCATTCAATATGCAATGTCTCGATTTCGAGCTGAGATTAGGCTACCTGTGCCTGCTATGTAAGTAAAGCCGTGAAGCTGTCAATAACTAAAAGAATTCTTTAATTGAAATAAAAACTCACGTCATCACATGTTCTAAAAATTCTATTATAATTGCATAATAGCTATTACAACTTGTTTTAATGAAAGTAGAAAAACATTTCAAATTAATACACTTTTATTTAGTTATATTTATCTCCCGAGTATAGTTGAGTGTAGCAAAATATTAATAAATAAACTGTCTTATTTGACAAGGATTGATTTGTTCAATATACAGAAACAAGAGAAGGGTCTAACAATAAGTCAAACAAAATTTCTAGTTGATTAAACATTCAATAAACAAATTAAGCTGTAATTGAAGAAGCCCTCCAACGAACACTTGCCTCAAGTGGCATTTTAATTTCTTGAGTTATTATTATTGATACATTAATTTTACTTTGATTACCCTGAAATAATATATAATTCGTTTTGGTTAATTCGCAAAGAATAGCTCGTGTCAAAACACTCCGTTTTTCGTCTTCCATTCATATTTAAGAGATTAAGTGTGAAGTAGTGGAACTCAACGCCACGTGGTGTCTTAACAGAGCTGGAGAATGAACATAATTTGAATATAGTAACTTTCTCTAATTTAAATTGAATTAAAAAAAATAATAAATATAAAACTCAAACGCTGTCCCACTGCTCCACGAAGGCCTCGTAGTTAGAACGTGAAATATTCATAAAACTAAATATATTGTATAATACATTGTTAAAGAGTTAATCATTCACATAGGTTAAGCCGGAAATGCGAGTTCACACCCAGTTACGTTCAAATTTTCATACATTTTAAACATATAATATTTCTTTTACAGTTCCTCGTGTGCTACCCCTACCCACCAGAGTGGGGCGAGTCGTATGCTCGTACGATGGTTTTGATGAGATTCCTAATATATTACTCACTACCCCTCGGTGTAATTGCTCTATTCTACGTGCTGATGTACAAGACACCTCGTCCTTAACACACCAGAACGTGCCTGGAGAAATACAAGGCACTCAAAGACAGGTAAATATATTTATATTAATATATGTATTCATTATTTAAAAGAAATTATTATAATAAGTGAAGGCAAATCTTAGAACTTTCTATTAAATGTTGCAAAGTATTTGTTTATTATAACTCCATTAAATTACATTAAATTATTTAATTAAATATTTTACTGTACAATACTGCTATGTTTAACGCTAATACGACGCGTGCTTTTTTGCTTTTCTAGTACATTTAAATAGTGTACAATTATGCAAAATATTTTATTTAATTATACAATTGATGCATCCACTGACACCTGCTAGCACTGGCCGTAGTTCTGTATACCAACTTATTAATGGGTTGTACATATTAAGTTGACTTCTTTATATTTGTATATATTTTTTATAAGTATGAAAAAAAAAAACATTTTCATAAATATTTTATTTTACTTTCACATAATCTAATGTTTGTTATTAATACATTATTTGATGACATACTCTAACAGTGCGTTACTGGACGAAAAGTATTTCTTTTTTTTTTTGAGGTGAGCTTTATCCAAGTACATCCAGACGAAGCTAAACGTCTCACTGAGAAGTGTCATTCAGGTAAAGTTTCACTAAATAACATATTACTTAAAATTTTAAGCACGACAGGTATTTTGTGTCTTCAAGGGCGCTCAAGGTTAGTTTCTAGTTTAATAGGATTAAGAACCTTCAATGAAAGCTTTCATTAATAAGGGATTACTGTCGTCGGCCTGTCTCCACAAAATACTCGGTTTTGATGTCTTTCTCTAATTTGTAAAAAATTGAGCTTAAATTTTTTGTTAATTATCAACTTATATTATATTACTGTATATATATATATTATATAGATTTTTTAAGATTATATTTATTAACTATATAAATATATATATATATATATATATATATATATATATAAAACTTCTTCTTTCATTTCTACCTACTCATTCTTTTATACTTGAAATTTAATTAATCCTTTAAAATTAATGAATTTGTGATATATGAATATTAATTTTTAAAAATAGAATTTTAATGTTTTGCTATTATCTACTATGATTTATATATCGTAAGAATTTGATACTTGGTATCACAGATCGAGTATGAAGTAAATTACATAATTTTATAAACTTGACCGATTCTTTAAACTGTAAAAATAATCACAGAAAATAGTGAAACACTTTAAAAATATACCTTTTCATTTAATTTATCTGTTTGACCTTTAGGTGGATCTTTCTAAAATGGACGTGGGTTATTCATTTGAGACGAAACTCTTCGTTTGCGGTTTTTTATGAAATGATAATGAGGGTAACTTTCAGCACTTGGGGATTTGGAAACTCGAATTTAATGGTGGGATTTATCATATATGTTTTATTGAAGGACTACTAAAATCTATTACTGAAAGCCTATTAAATAAGACGTGAAAAGATAAAAATAAAAGTTGAAAATATATGAATACTAGCGACCAGCTAGCGGAACTGTCCGCGTGAGCTGTAGCTGTTTCGTATTTTTAACGACCTTTTCGTATAACAATGAAATTCCTAGACAAATTTAAAAAATGGGAAATGCCTATTGTTCGTCCCAAACCCCTCATAAAATTTCATCAAAACCAGGTCAGTGATTTGACCGTGTCGCTGGCACAGACAGACAGAACTACTATTGTGAAAGCACAATTATAGTATTAGCATATATAATAAAATGTATCATATGTAATATGTTTATGTGTGAAATACACATCGACAATGTGTTTACAAAAATGTAGTTCAAGTGTTTTATAGTGTGTAATATTTATTTTATTAGTTTAATTTGTCGGAACGTTTGTATTTGGGCTTTGTAAGAAATATAATATTTCTCTGTATTTTTATATAAAAAATGGTTTTTCCTTTATGTATAATATATTGATAAGATCTATACTAAGTTTAATACATAACAAATTTATTAGATACAAATAAGAATGATAAATTTTTTTGTAAATGTATATAAATTTGAACGGGATTCGAAACCGCACCTCTTGGATAACGTCCAAGCGCTGAGCTGAGCCATACGTTCATGAACATGAATCCTACATCCAACTAGAATCTCGCTGCGTCCTATCCTAAGTGTGTGACTAACATTTTAAAAATGTTAATAGTGATAATTTTATGCAAATCTTAGAATCTTAGAATCAAAAGAAAGAATTATTTTTTTAATTTAAAATTCAACTTTTGCTTTAGTTAATTATCATCCTATCTTAAACTCCATCGAGGCCCACTAGGACAGCATCTGACTGTCATTATAATGAATTGTGTCTACAACACATAGACAGCGTCTGACTGTCATTATAATGAATTGTGTCTACAACACATAGACATCGTCTGATGTCATTATATTGAATTGTGTCTACAACCGCCCAGACAGCGTCTGGGCTGTCATTACGCAATGAATTACTGTTGTCCCTATTTTTTTTCCACATAGACAGCGTCTGACTGTCATTTGAAACTAGATTGTGTCTACAACACATAGACAGCATCTGACTGTCATTATAATGAATTGTGTCTAAAAAACATAATAGGTACATCGACTGTCATTATAATGAATTGTCTACAACACATAGACAGCGTCTGACTGTCATTATAATGAATTGTGTCTACAACACATAGACAGCGTCTGACTGTCATTATAATGAATTGTGTTTACAACACATAGACAGCGTCTGACTGTCATTATAATGAATTGTGTCTACAACACATAGACAGCGTATTTTGATTGTCATTATAATGAATTGTGGGTTTTTGATTTGAGGAAGTTTGATATGATAATTTGTGATTATTTTTAAATTCTACGCTTTGGTGAACAAGACAAAGCGCGGCGTAGAGAATTTCCGCCACTCCAACTCTAATACTACTTACAATATAAATTAATATACAATAATTACAAACTACATTATATAAAAGATGTATTTTTATTAATGTTTGATTATTTCTTATTCATACAGATGCGAGCGCGAAGAAGGAATGGCACGACAGTGCTGGCCTTTGTACTGGTTTTCGCCGCTTGCTTTATGCCGTCACATGTGTTTTATGATGTGGTTTTACTATTGGTGGTTTAAAATATCCTTTAAATAATCCTTTTAAAATAATCCTTTAAAAATAATCCTTTAAAGAATTTATGTTTGAAAAATGTTCAGTTGTAAATTGTGTATTATATAATAATATTGTATAGAAAAAATGCATGCATTTATGTCAGCTTAACGTCAGTTAAACGCTAGTGAAATCCTCCGGGTGCAGTTGTAAGTGTGAATTGATTCAGTCAACACTATCAGTAAAATGAATCGTAGCGATAATTTGCGGTACTCCGTGTTAAATCGAATCCGGAATCCTGTCCATCTTACGATATCTTTAAAATGAATGCTACGTGGCAAAAGTGTGATTTATCATGCTGTCACCTACTTACCACATAGAAGAGAGAGATGTATGCAGAATTGCCGACTCCTAACACAGCTACTCTCGCCAATGGCGATAAAGTCGGAAATACCGATTCTACCTGAGAATCGATTATTTAGACTCGATTTCGAGTTATGACAATCCACCAGAATCAAATAATTTAATATGGAGGGTATATATTTTTATACAATACTGCGCTTATAATATCCACTCAATTATGTTAATATGTTGGTTTTTATCTTTATTAGATTCCATAAAATCTATTGTTTTGTTGTTTTATGTCTCAAAATTAGTTTTGTACTCAGAGCCGATTTCATTGACAAGAATCGTTTTTATTTACGATTTAAAGATTCTTGACATTTATTAATCGATTCCGAAAATCGACGAGTGAACGAATATATGAAGGATTCGTTAATGCATTATGAATACACATACTTTTACTATTATTAAATTTTTACATAATAAAATACTAAAATACTATGCCTTTTATAACATAATAGAATAAGATATTTTTAGTATTCGAATATATTTTCCAAAACTTGACGTTTCGAATACTTTCAATAAAAATCCGTATATAATAATATTGACTCTACATGGCTAATCTGGTTAAAATATGTAGTTTAATTTAAAATGCGCAAAAATTTAAGACTTTTTTTATTTTCAGTCCTACAGCTCAAGACGATTACAATCCCTGGTGGCACGGCTTCCGTATCGTCGGATTTTGCTTCTCTTTCCTGAACAGCTGCGTCAACCCCATAGCTCTCTATTGCACCAGTGGTATTTTTAGGAAACACTTTATGCTGGGTATATTTTTGTACCGCAACACTTTATTCCAGCTTCACGCTTTTTCCCGCATGGTAGGGTAGCCAGAGAGAACCTAGTGTTAAGGACAATGTTTGTATATTGTATCAATTATATTGTAAACCACCAGGTTTACCTTAAATAAATAAACACACTCAAGTACATCCCTAAGATATTTTCTTGCTAAAAATAGACTAAAAAATGAAAATACAAATAATTAACCCTAAACCTTCAACAAATCTGAAGCAACAAATTGTTATCCAAAAATCAAGCCGTTGGAAACGCGAACAAAGCAAAACTGGAATTAATTGCTACCAGCTCAAATTACGTAGAAGCATTTCCATCCTAACGTTACTTTTGTATGCTTCGCTTTTTATTTTAAATTAGTTTAATTTTCGGCTAGCTATCCAAACTAGGCTTGACTCTACTCGACTAGATGGTGAAATATCAAAATTGACTAATTACTAAAATACCCGTATTAGTTAGATATTTTAAAATAAACACATTATTAAACATTATTTACTTTAACATTTTTCTAATAATAAAGTTTCTTGAAGAAGAAAATAAACTAAATTTGATGTGAAAAAATAGTTTAGTATCACATTTTATAGAACCCATTGTGGCGCAGTTAGAAAGGTTAGTTGTAAACGCGATAGTATTAGGTCCATCTCCTTTCAAGGGAACGATTATATTTACATTATATGAACTCCCCTCCACTATTAACATGAAACGCGGCATCAATCGCCACTCTACACGCAACGAACGAATGAAATGAATGAACTGTCTCAACACTAGTTTCAGTCTGCCTAGCCTGCTATGCGGGAAACTTATTAGGCCGAAGGGAACTAGTTCATTCTGACTTTCACCCAATTTTGATATTCTATATTGCACAGCTTCACGCTTTTCCCGCATAGCAGGGTAGTCAGGGAAACTGTACTGTGAAAACACTCCTTTATTGACTTTCCGCGTGGTGAGTGGTGAAACTCAACGCCACCTATGGCTTTCACCAGAGCGACTAAATGAAACTAATTTACAATATCATTATTTCACTAAGTCGAAATCGAACTCGCATCCAATCGTACTGGCAGTTAGACGTTGACCTGCGCCACGATGGCCGATATGTTAAAAAAAATTGGTATTGTTTTTAATCTTACCAAAAGTATATCCATTGTATAAATAGAACCTCTTTAACGAAAGTTATTTAAATTAAATTAACCGAAGGCACAGAAAGCTCCAAATCGTAAAGCACCCAGTGATAAAATGGTCTTTAGTTAGTGTATGAACGAAATTAAACAAATAGCGCGTTCAGAACAAAATACAAAATAGTTCGATAATTATTTAAGATTTCATATTTTTTCCTAGAAAGAGGAAAATTAGTCTATTGAAATATCACAACTGCAATACAATAGTTTTATATAATAATAAATATATTATTATTTGTCCGACACATGTGTCAATTTCTATATAAAAAAACTAATTATAACTAGTAATAAATATTATAAATATGCTAAAGCCTATATATAATAAATAAGTAAATAACAAAGAAATATCGATATCGCCTTATGTAACAAAAACACATTCACATATCGATTTAAGCTTAAATGAAACGGAAGTGGATTATTTTTTTAATTGACAAAACCCCACGCTATTACTTACGACATATTGTGACCTGACCTGATTCCATTAGAATCACGTCAACACCCATTTCATACCTCAATAGTCCTTTCGGTTGAACAGCCAAACGGTTTGAGTATGTACTTATTAAGAAATAAATTATAGTAAACTTAACTACAGAATATGTCTCATATATGTCGTATATCTTTTTTGATATTTATCTTGAACTTGTACCACATGCCCCTGTTTTCCAATTCACGTCGAAACTTTAATTGTTAGGACTTAGGTGGTAAAACCTTACATCCCCCTTCGTTTTCACACCAGGAAAACATACAAGTGTATAAGTGTATAAGTGTGTATACAAGTGTATATGTAAACATTTCTACCCGTTCCCCGCATGGGAACAAACCCCCGGCCACATGAGGTTAACCCGACTCCCATTCATATTTATGGATGGCGCATACATCCACTTCCAGAGGGCCAGGCCCTGAAGAAGTTTCCCCTCTCTCCGCAAGGATTAGAGAGAAGAAAGTAAAGTAATAAAAAAAAACATTTTTATTTTGAACAATCACGTGAATGATAATGGAAATAATGAAAATTATTCTAATTATGATTGACAATATAAGATGTATATGGATATGTAGAGTTGTACACTAGACTTACTGATGTGTAATATACTCGTTACCTAATCACCATTGTGTGATGAGTGGCGGAACTCAACGCCGCTCTTTATCTTACCATAGCACAGATATAAAATTTAAATACAGAAAATAATAATAGTAACGCGGCGTAAGGGCAGCGTCTAAATGTAAACGTGACTGGTGGGTTCAAATGCCACTTGGGGTGTCAATATTTAAATTCATTTCCTTTCTCCGCTCTGGTTAGACAAAGCGTTGAGTTCCTCCACTCAAAAAGAATTGTCTCGAATTTGGGCGGAAGGCGGAGAAGTTGACGGAAAGTGTCTTGACACTAGGTTCTCTTTGAATACCCTGCTATGGGAAAATGCGTCAAACTGCGAAAATATGTACAACTTGTATATAATATATAATGTAATATGCGATTGCTTTTCAGCAAAGTTTTTAATAAAATAACTGATCCGAAAAGTGAAATAGTAATTCAATTTTAATATCCATCAGTCTTTTAATATTTTATATTATTAAGTATCTAATATAATAAATTTGTAATTTTAAATGACGAAACAAAAGTCACTGTCCAGAGTCAGGTGTAATTAAAAAGTTTCAAGCATTTCATACGAAAAATAAAGGTTTTTTGTATTATATTTCATAAAAACTTCAAACATTTATTAATAATGAAAAAGGAATTTGCTGTATTTTATTATTAGGCTATATTTGCTATCTTGAGACGTAAATGACTAGACTGAAGAAATATATATTTCATATCCATTATTTTGATATTATCCAGGTCTCCTGGCTGTTGTAATTCCATCCAGATTCGGACTTACAACTATATTTTATCGACCTCATTATGCGTCACTTGCAAAGTAGTTACGTATTGCGTGTACGACACAGAACAAAAATGAAGACTTTTTTTATGCACTTCTTGGTTCTCTTTGCCGACAGTGCAGGCAAAAACGTAGACGACTTCATAAGAAAACGTATAAAAATTTTAATGTAGCGGGATTCGAACCCGCGCCCTTTGGGAACTGTCAAGAAGGCTCGGGCCTAAGTATTTGAAGAACACTTTAAAAATGTTAAAAAACATACAGAGTTAAGCCATGGCACGAAACTAGTAAAAATAATATATCTCTTTAAAGATTTTCAATGAAAAAGTAAACCTAAAGTCATTTATTTTTCTATAATTTGTTTTCAGTTTTACGCTTTTTCCGTTCTCCACTTTCCGCCCAAATCCGAGATATTTGCGTATTAAGTGACGGAACACAACGCCGTGCTATGTCTTGCCAGAGCGCAGAAATGAAAATAATTTAAATATAACTATTCCCCAATGTGGGGATCGAACCCACAACTATCGCCCTATATAGGCCCACTGCTCCACGACGGCCTTTCTTATACGCAATTATGTATTATGTTTTAATATAGTATTACCTATTTTAGATACCTCCTCTGCCGCAGCGGGTCTACGCACGGGACTCGTGGATCGCTTTCATTATCAACATCAAGACGCCTACATTCTAGTAGAAAAACTAATATCAGTATGGTGCCAAGGACGTGAGTGAATTGTATTTTTATATATAGTACATTTTGTTTTACTTTTCTCAAAACTACTGGAACTATTTAATTCTCTAGTTTCTTCTGCAGCTTCCCATTCAGCAGGGTAGGTGGAAAGGACCTAAAGTCATGACACTCCATTTCCATTCTCCGCTTTCCTCCCGAATTCGAGACACTGTGTGTGGTGTGAGTGGTGGAACTATTTGCCCTGCGATTTGAATTACCAGAGTGATGAAA
>JAOYRR010000693.1:0-13889 GCA_038994665.1 Podotricha telesiphe
GTTTCCAAAGGATTCCTGCTGGAATTCTTGAAATGTTCTTTGGTATTTCAATCAACGTTTGAAATACCAAGAACATTGACATAGAAGCGTTTTGAGCACCGGAGCTTTCTTTTCAATCTTTAATTAAATTTGAAATTAAATAACATTTATTATATTTGTTAATTAGTAAAGTGTAAGGTGGAGAACGGAGTGTCTTGAAACAAGGTTATCTCTAACTACCCTGCTATGCGGGAAAACACCGTGAAGCTGAAAAAAACAGGGTTAGACATATAAAACAAACAACGTGCGTCAGCTTCACTCAGCAAGGAAAAATGTTCTAACGTATTTTACCTTTTCATAAGAATTGTTTACGCATAAAAATATTTTCTCAATGAATGGGTACGTAATGCTAGCCATAACTAGCTACATATAGTACGGAAATAAATATAAACTCGATCCCCGCAATAGTTTTCTGTGTCCATTGAGGAATAGTTTATTTTTTCCTATAACGTAAGTAGGTTTTTCAAATCTATTTATAATGTATTTATTGATACACAAAGCAACTTTGTAGCTTTGTACAAATAATATCAATTCATTTTACGACATTTATTGTTTATATAGAGAATGATGGCAGATTGATAATATATAGTTTTAAAATAATTAATAAAAAACACAGTAAATTAAAAAATATATATTACACACACTACCATAAATTTCACATACTCGTCTATATTAAGTGACAGCGTTGCTAAGGCAACGAGTTGTTTACGCGTCAAGGGAACATCTGTTTATTTCTATAAAGATTGCTTAATGAAGACTCAGTCAACGTAAAACTTGAATGTATATATTAATTAAAAAAAAATCATAAAGTTAATGAACTTTACATACTTTATTTTTTTTTATCTTTACACATCCCTCTTAATCACACACCCCTCTACCTTTTTAAGGTAGTATAAGCGAAGCAAACCATGTGTAGTAGGCATGCTTAGGATTATATAGACAGACAAGTTTAATCTGTAAATAACTTCTTCTCAACTCCACAAATGTTAACGTCATACATTTGGAAGTTTACATAGTATAATAATATTGCATTTTTACCTCTAACCAGAGGAATATCAGGTTATTCCCTCTCTTGTAACAGTTTACTCAACCGTTATACAATGTGTAAATTTAGAATTCATTAATAATATGTCATTTTTGTTATACATTTTGAAAGCAACTGTATGATTAATTGATTGCTAATGAGTAAGTACTAAGTTGGTTTTATTTTTGAAATATGCTCTATTAAATTTCTTTTTTAATATATTAATAGGATGGAGCACTGATTTAATCATTAAATTTGAGACATTGTATGTTGAGTGGCGGAACTCAACGCCGCGCTTTGGCTTGTCCACCAGAGTGAAGTAATGAAAATAATTAAATTATGATAATTTCACCGACTGTAAATCGAACCCACAACCAGTCGCGATTGCAGTCAGAAGCTGTCCCACTGCGCCACGATGGCCTTATTCAAATAACAATACAAATTCAAATAAATACAGTAATGTGTTGTGATATATATCCATAATGTATATGTGTAAATTGAACACATTGTCGTAATCCGCTTGTTCCGTCAAAGTAACTAGTGTCAAAACACTCCGTTCTCCATTTTTCTCCCGAAATCAGGACATCATGACGTACGAAATGTTCGAAGCAGAACACAACGCCAAGGTTTGTCACCAGAGCGGAGAAATTTAACAAAACCATTCCTCTGATTTGGGATCAAACCCACGACCAATTGTCTTTACAGTCAAAGGCTATCCCACAAGTAGATTGTTAAAAAGAAAAATATATATGTAAAAGTTTATATATAAACACTAGCTGTGCCCGCGATTTCATCCGAGTGAATTCTAAAATAAAAATAGCTTAAGTTACTCCACATTACAACAACTATCTACCAATGATAGTTCCGTCGAAATCGGTCCAGCCGTTCCAGTTATTAGCCGGAACAGATAGACAGACAAAAATTATTATATGTACCGTGCATTTATTAAAAAGCGGTTATTTTAATATGAACTCGTAATAAATATAAACTTAGAGAAAAAATTGCGACCTCCACCTACATTCTCTGTTGCATATGAACAGACTTGATTACGCTAACAGGGAAATACTAAGTTATACGTCATTAGCGGCGGAAGCTTACGTCATTGATTATTATTATGACACTATTACAAAATATAAATCAAAGGTTATTCCGATTACGCGTGCCTTGTACTTTATATAATTTTATTATTTTCCTTTTATGTTTGTTGTGTAAATTTGCCATATTTTTTTTTTATAAATAACTTTTACGATATGCAAGCTGTGCCCGCGACCTCGTACGCGTGAATTATGGGACTTAATAATTTATTTACTTATTTCGCTTGAGTTTATTTATGGAAAAAATCTTACTAAGATTATTCCACTACTTCAAAAATGATACATAAGATTATAACATAGTCCTTTATATAATTTAAGAAGCTATTTTAGGTACGTAC
Source organism: Podotricha telesiphe (assembly GCA_038994665.1). Lineage (NCBI taxonomy): Eukaryota > Metazoa > Arthropoda > Insecta > Lepidoptera > Nymphalidae > Podotricha > Podotricha telesiphe. The sequence continues at coordinate 2,496 of JAOYRR010000693.1, forward strand.
GCTATGATCAGCATCATTTGTTTCGGACTTATTTTAAAACTATGATATCTCCTAAAATGTTAATTGAAATCAAGTAATGTAAAAGGTGATTTTGGTTGAAATTAAATACTTGTGTTGAATAACGTATTTATTTAAATAAGGCTTAATATCATGTTTATAAAAACACCTTTGCAAATAATGCATAATTTCAGAACAAACTATTACCTTAATAAAGTCATATTGAGTCAACTTTAAAATATAGACATATGTTGTCGACTTTTTTTCCGAACTTTTATAGGGGAACAATTCTATGATACATATTTTTTACGGAACTTGAGCCATTTAAGCAGCGTAAGTAACGGAAGCTGTCATTATAGGAATATTTCGCAGATGTTATATAGCTTATAGCCTTCAAGATTTTTTTTATTTAAAACAGTAGTTTCTGAGGTTACCGCGTTCAACCGAACAAACCAAACAAACTCTTCAGCTTCGTAAAATAAGTATAGATTACAAGTGAGCATCTTAGATTCTTTTGTAACACCTAACACCGCTTGTTTTCTAGCTTCATGTTTTTTCCTCTATAGCTGGATAGCTAGCGTAGACCTACTGGTAACGGACTCCTTTCTCCGCTTTCGTTCCGAATTCGAGCAATTGCATGTTTAGCGGCGGAACTCAACGTCTTACGAGAGAAAGAAAATGTAAGTAATCTAAATATCTCTTTTTCTTTTATAATTAATTCGCTAACAATAGTAGTCTGTGAGAAATCGCTATTAGTGATAAGACCGTCATTGCACAGTGATTTTGGTATCTCATAATGTTTTAAATTGTATATTTGTGTGCAATAAAGTATGATTATTTAAATATTATTCGAGTGGAAATGGGATCCACAACCAACGCGCTTTCCGTCAGACGCTGTCCCACTAATTATTGGTTTTGAGTTAAGCTTTCATACATGACGCTATCGTGATGCAGAGAGCAGCTTTTGAATGCAAAAAAAGACTTGGTAGAATAAATAGGTATATTTATATTATTTTTTGTTTAGTTTCGCCACTTACTACGCAATGTTCCAAAGTCGGGAGGAAAGCCATGCCATTCTATGCGGCAGTGTAAAGCTGTTTTGTATCTTTTTAATATTGTTATGTGCGTTTAAATGAGGGTTGCACAGATTTATTAAGACTAGGGGCCACTCGGGCAAATCATGAACTAATGGCGGGCCGGCCGCCAGAAGTATAGGTAATTAAGAACAATAAAGAATTGACAATAATAAAATAAAAAAAAATTGGTTTTATTCTGGAATAGAATTCAATATTTTTCGAATGTACGAGAGTATTATTTTTGCTGTCGGCGGGCCACCAATATTCGACCAGCGGGCCGCATGCGACCCGCGGGTCTGTGCATCCATGTTTGAAATAGACATTGTTTAACTTTAAATTATGAAATTAAAATTATATAAATTTAATAATGTTAAATTGGGCGTACCTTACCTTGTTTCCACCCACAATCGCTAATGCTATGTGCCTTTGATGAAGACTTAAGACTATTTAGACTATTGCATACATGCACAGCATAAAAGTGTTATGTAGAAAAGAATATAAAAAAAATTTATATAATAATTATAAAAAAAATAATGACTACTTTTAACAGATACAGCTTTTTCAGATGTTAGATTTTAGTGCTTATTCTAATTTGACAGGAAAATAATGGGAATTCCACATTTTTCAAATAAGGTATCTATACCTCATGAGGATAAAATCAAATAAACATATAAATAGGGAAGTCTAAAGTTGTAAGTCAGTTGTATCCGAGACTCGTCTGAGTGTACTGTTCTAGTACCAATTAAAATTAAGCTTCAAAATGTGGTCGAAGACGCTAGTAGTATGGTTAGTGTATTGATATTCAGAAGCTTATTATACGAACTGTACTTTTAGTAAAATTTATGAAATTCCTATTTAGTTTGACACCTGCACAATCTGTAATCAATTGAATTACTTTCTGTTACAGCGTTATAATCAGCGTCGTCGCTGTACAGAGCTACAAGTTTCCTCCGGCTTTAAGTTTGGTGCCACGGCATCGGCTTACCAAATAGAAGGGAAGCTGGAACATAGCAGTAAGTGAAACGAGACAATTTCTATATTTATCATTTATTTATAAAAAATGTCATAGTTTCAATATTCCAGCCTGCATTATTAATAAGTCTTCTTAATGTCAATAGATAAATCCCCAAGTGTTTGGGATCACTTCATCCACTCGAAGCCTGATAGAATCCAAGACTTGTCGTCTGCAGACATTGCGTGTGATAGTTACAACAACTGGCAGAGGGATGTGGAAATGGCCGACGAGTTGGGCCTTCACTTTTATAGGTATAAATGATGTTTAAATAATTAACTTAGTTTGATATTTAAATAAACTTAGTGAAATTAAAGACTGTCAAAAACCAAATAATAATATATATAAAATTATAATATATTACAAAAACAATAAATTTATTATTTTGATTTTTAGGTTCTCCATATCCTGGACCAGGTTAATGCCGTTAGGTTACCCTCACAAAGTTAGCCAAGATGGAAAGGAGTACTATAACAATCTAATAAATGCATTACTTGCGAAGAACATCGAACCTGTGATAACTATTTATCATTGGGATCTGCCACAGTCTTTCAGGACTTAGGTAAGTTATATGTTTACAATAAATAGTTTGTTGAATAAAGTCTTTTAAACAAATGAGATCAGCAAGAAAAGTATGAAAATGTTATGTGTGTGAAATTTACCTTTCTTCTTATTAAAAAACATCTAATTGCCATTTTTGTTACAGGAGGATGGGCCAATCCCAATCGATAGAATGGTTTAGTGACTACGCCAGGCAGTTTTCTCGCTGTTCGCTGATCGCGTCCAAACCTGGATAACTTTCAACGAACCGGTTGCCTTTTGCGACTTCTCCTTCAATAGCGGCATTCACGCGCCAGGGTAGTCAGTACCGGGAATTAGCTGATTATGTATGCAACAAGAACATCTTGTTGGCTCATGCAAAAGCTTGGAGGATATATGATAAGGAGTTTAGACCTAAAATATCATGGTGAGAAAAAATAGTGCATACATTTCACTTGCCATAGTACGCAATATTCTTAATCATTAACGCTGAAAAATTCGACCATTTATTGGTAAATGTGTAATGAATCAACTTTTATTGGCTTATAATTTTTACCAAATTCTGTGCATTTTGCAGGAAAAGTATCCATTGCAAATTTCCTCACATGGATGGTAGCAGAGAACGAACAAGAAGAAGACACTGCGGAGTTTGCGAGAGAACTTGTGGTAAATTTAATAACTTTTTCAAATCTGTTGACATTTGTTTGGTCTGATATATTAATCTATTAAAGGCAATATATAATTATGTAAACAATATTTTCCATTTACAGCTCGGAATGTACACATATCCCATATTCTCTAAAGAAGGCGGTTGGCCCCCACTGGTAGAGAAGCACATGAGGGAGGAGAGAAGTAAGATGGAAGGTTGGCCAAAATCCAGATTGCCCGATTTCACTCAAGAAGAAAAAGATCTTGTCAAAGGTATGTAGCTACTGTACTGCAATGGAGTAATTATTTTTATTCCACTCTATCATTAAAGCATAATGATATACGTTTATGTCCTTAGGAACGTATGACTACTTCGGCTTCAACTATTACACAAGTCGCACAGTTCGCAAATCAATGCCTGGTGAGGCAGTTGGCATTTGGCCTTTGGAGGGGAACTACGACTTCGATATTATATTTTCTGTTCGAAAAGAATGGAAAATCGGTGCCACCTGGTTTTATGTAAGTTACGCGTATATTAAACAATTTACACAAAAAAAATGAATTGAAAACTGGCAAATCTGTAAAATTATGAAATAACTAATCCATAATATATACATTTCAGATTTACCCACAAGGTCTACGCTACATGCTCCGCTGGTTGAAAGACAAGTTTGGAGATCTTGAATTCTTCATCACAGAGAACGGTTATGCGGATACTAATGCAGATAATAGAAATGATATAAATCGCGTTTTTATATTACAAGGATCATCTAGAACAGGTACGAATATATAGCTGCAGCATAATGTATAGCTGCTGCTAGCTAATGTGAATTTTGGCCATTTGCAACTTGGAGCGAACTTCATTGAAATATTTTGTATGAACTACAAAGGTCCTGCTATCGATCAACAAAGACGATATAAACGTGACGAGTTATACCGCGTGGACGCTAATGGATAACTTCGAATGGGCCTTCGGATACAAGTAAGTTTCGGATGGTTTACTAAAAATTTATCCCATCAATATCTTATAATTTTGCAAAAATTGACTCCAAAAGATTATTCTATATGATTCTATGGAGATTTACCACAATTGGTACTTTTTATAGTAAGTTAAGTTAAGTTCAGTATATACAAACTGAAAATATTCATGAAGTACGGTATAAAAATAATTCCATCTTTCAGGCTCAAGTTCGGACTTTACCGCATTAGTTTCGGGCCAGAAAGCGCACTCGCCGTCCTCGCGCCTCCGCGGAGTTCTACAAGCAGTTATCAAGCAACCTCCAAATCTAACTTTACAGACACCGACACAGACATAGTCATCTCTCCAGATCTCATAGCGCATAACAGCTTTAAAATTACTTTTAATTTATTTTTTTATACTGTGTATAATAAACATTATTTTACTTATATAAAATGGTATATTAATCTTACTTCCCTATTCATAATTTCCTTGACTTTGAATTTATTAAATAATTCAATATGTTTTTTATGATCCGTTTTTGCCTTCAATCACATGGGACAGTAATTAATCATCTCAAACCTACCGAAAATACACATTTTAGAGTCCGAGGTTTGAAACACTTTACAGTAGTCCGTGGTCACAGGTCGACAGTCTATTTTCGAATACCAATATTATACGCGATTAATCCGGTTAAAAATAGTTTCGTTTCAAAATGTGTAATAATTGTGAAAATCAAAGAACTTATTAAGTAAGCTTTTTATTACTTTTAAAAAATAATTACAATCAAACTTATTTCTAAAGAATAACGACCGGCTCGATTGTAAAAAACAATAATAATTCCGATACAATAAAAAGTACGCTACTCCATGTGCTATTAAATGTATGGGAATCATTCCGATGTCAAAATGATTGGTAGAATCGTGTAGAATAGGTTTACTTTTGGTCTGAAGAAATTTGATCTAATCAGCCGCATCGCAATTCTGAGATGTAGGAAATATATAAAAATTGTAGCAACGACTACACGAATGACACACTCAATTCAAAATATTAAAAAACTCAACATAAAAAAGTAAAATCATCAAATCTAAAATAGTAACTACACCCCAAAAAGGCTAGACATGTTAGAATATAATGGATAAAATAAATCTGAGAAACCGTATATTAACTAAAGAGTAACACAAAATATATAAAATTGGAGGAAAATTTTAAAAGAAACAATAAGGAGTTAAATACACTTATTAAAAATACTTAAAATACTTACTATTTCAAAAAATATAGACAGCTAATGAGCAATGCCAAGAAGATGTGTCAATAAGTTAAAAAATTGGCCAGCAACAAAATTATTGACCGCTGCTTATCTTTAAAACTAATAAGAGACGGAAAAAAGTTATTAATCCTTAAGAAATTATTTGAAACTAATAAACACTTTGCAACAGTATCTTTATGGAAGTAAATAAATTATTTTTTTCTATAACAATTCTTAAATAACATTATCTAAAATACATCACAACTGATAACTTTGTAATCATGCGATTCTAATGAAGTCCTTAAGATAATTAATAAACTTGATTAAAATTCCAGTTCTGGCCTTGATGGAATAAACACTAAACCAATACACCACGTAACATATTCAATTACCGCTATCAAATTGCTTTAACAAATTATTAAATCTAGATAAATTTCCGGATTCTTTAAAAATTGCTACAGTTACTTAAATTTTCAAATCAGGTGTTAAAACAAACCCTGAAAGTTATAGGCCAATCTCCATTTTGCCAACAAGATCAATAAATTAGGAAAAAGTTCTGTGTAACCATTAAGTATACTATAGCATCTAATTAATATTAATTATATCTTTGAACGTCGATATGGTTGCAGACCTAACAGCAATAATTGATCTTTCAACAAAAATCAAATTAAACATAGACAATAGAAAAATAGCTCTCGCCACAGTCTATTCTTGCAAAAGTTGGAATGTGTTGGTATAGATGGTACTGCGCTCCAAATGTCCAAATCCTACATTACAAATAGATTTTAAGTAGTGAAAATAATGGTACATAGAGTTCAATCGCTTGCGGGATTCCACAGGGCTCAATTTTGGGCCCTTTGCTGTTTCGATTGTCTTGCTCTTTTATTATATGAATAATATTCATGAAATAGGTTTATATGGACATTTATCTTTGTACGCGAATAATACATGTCTGTTTTATTATAGTTCAGTGGACATATACATTAAATAATATAATATGCTCAAGAAGATCTAAACAAATTGCAGTCTTGGTTTCAATATAATGTTCTAAAAATTAATATCTCCAAAACATACTACGTTATCTTTAAGTCAAAAAATAAAATAATTGAACCTCACGAGCCGTTAAAAATAAATAATTTTATTACGCAAGAGAAAACTTGTGAAAAATACATAAGGCATGGAATGGATAGCGGCTTAACACGGAAAGCCCAGATCGAGCATATAGGAACTAAAGTATTATCCCTCACTGGCTCACACAAGTTGACATATTGCTCTTTCTTTCATTTGTAATTATTTAAATATGGGGCAACGCTGCTAAAACAAAACTAGCCGATATCCAAACATTACAAAACCAAAAGAAATAAACCAATGGATTGAACAAGTTAGCCCCAACAAATGTACGATCGACACCTATATATATATATACTCTAAATACATGTTTAAGTATATATGTCTATTTTAGTGTGTATTTGTTTATATAAGGTATGAGATATTTTGTAAATAGTATATATGTGTAATAGAATTTGAGTTTAGTTTGCTATTTTGTTTAATTACTTCTTTAAATTAGACTTTTAACCACATTATGCATGTCAGAGATCAGTTTCAGTGATATTCATTCGTCTTATGCATTTAAATGTTTAAATTTACTTATATACTATACTAGCGAGCCGCTCGCGGCTTGGCCCGCGGAACTACTACACGTTAATTAAATTTTTTCAGTGTGATATATGCGGTAATGCGTTTTTAACAAATCGCATTCGTTATAATTAACAGGTAAGTAACCTATCTACATAATTAAAATTAAGTCTCTTATTGTACGTGTACATCCTAACCAAATAAAAATAACTAAGCCTGCTAATAACTAAACCTGGACGAATAACTAAAGCAATATAGCTTTAAGTACAATGCCTTTTCAACAAATTGCTAATGCCTTGAAAATTCGCAAAACAGACACAACCATCAATGACGTCTGCCCTCACCCGTCTGTCCGCGTTCGGGTCGCGGCCGCGCACTCAGCGATGAGCGACTTCTACCCCTACCTCACCCGCCGTGCGTCGGCCACGCCGTAGTATAGCGCACTCGGTTAAAATAATATTTGTCCGAATGAAACCCGTGAAAGACATTACATCTACTTTAAATACCAGAAGCGATTAAAGTATCTAACTACCATATTAATTTATTGACTACAACGGTTCACTATTTTGGCTTTAATGGCTTGAACATAAGATACTTACTTGATATTTTGGGCAATTCACACAATGTCTTTATATCTTATAGCCTATGTGCTATTCTGATGTATAAGCTATATTATTGTAAAGTTTCATTAAAATCCATTTAGTAGTTTTTACGTGAAAGAGTAACAAACATCCTTGCAAACTTTCGCGTTTATAATATTAGTAGGATTTTTCATAGTGTGCCATAAAATTATATATAGAATTTCAATCTTTTTTTATCATAAAGTTATTTACGGAATTCAGGACAAAAATCACTAATTAAACATTAAAGGAAAATAGTAATATTATTTAAAGTACAACAAACACGCAAAAGGAATATCCTTAATTAAAATGTTCTATAAAGTGTCATAGTAATGACGCACAGTTTTCTTATTTCTAAAGTATACGTAAATGTTTTTCCAGACAACACAATGGGTAGGTATAGCTTTCACTATTTTTTTTACATGCAATTCAATATTGAATAAAGTTTTATCTGTTTAACAATTAGATTCCTTGTTGTGTTTTTCATACAACATGAACTTGTGCTTTGTGCACTTCTGGGACGCTCGACAGACATTGAAAGACTGAACTGATATCAGAATATTTTCAAAAAGTGAGATAGATAGCTTATCCACTGCACCTTTTACAAATAAGATATGTTTTTCAAAAAGACATATTTAGAAAACGTATAAAAATTTGAACGCAGCGGGATTTGAACCCGCGCCTCTTGAAAACCGTTCAAGCGCTCTGACCGCTGAGCCATGCGTTCTACATCCAGCTGCGTTGAAATTCTTATACGATTATTACAACTTATATTTGTTGTTAGCACCTCTGTAGAGAGATTTCTACAAATTTCTGCTACCCAAAGATTATTCCACGAACAATCGTCTGGCCAGGGAGAATGCTATTTATTAAATATATGTTTTGTTAACATTTTTTAAAGTGTTATTCCCACACTAAGGAAATTGAAAAATACATATTTAGAAAACGTATAAAAATTTTAACCTGAGCCGCTGAGAGAAATGTTTTTGTTCATCGAGTGTATTTTGATCAAATTTGGTTTTCGACATGATTCTAGCAACTTCACTGTGCTATTCTGACATAGTTCTCGTCATATGATTTTCATAGCAGGTACCGAACGTCCTCGTGTAATTAATATTAATATTTCTTATCAATAGAAGAAAAGGTGCCAAATTATGTAGAAATGGCAAGAGCGAGAGCCAAGAGCATCCCAGTGTTGGGTTCTCTTACACAAACTTGTCACAAGTTGGATACTGTATAAAAAACACAAAAAGGGAAGATTTCTGTGAAAAGAGAAAGTTAATCAATACTAAACTGTATGTAAAATATCTCGTGAAAGCTCCTTCCCTTAATATATTGTTATCTACAAACAAACGGTCACGTACACTCTAGGTTAAGGATAAAGCGAAGCTCCATCGTCATCAGAAGCGGCATTTTACGTCATTATTATGACATGAGAATTTGGTTATTCCAGTTCCACCTTCATCACTATTTCATTGTTTATCTATAATGTTTATTTTGGGATTTATGCAATACATTTTATAAATAGATATATTTATTTCCAATGAGTATTACAGAGTTTTTATAATACTGTACTTATGAAGATATTTTTTTTCAGGACAATAAAGCGAAACTTTGTAATGTGCATGTAAAAAGACAAAAGAAAGTTGAGAAAATTGTCAAACTAACGTTGCACGACTTTCTTACACTAATAAATAGATTTTTACATCTACAGGGTAATTACCCATAGATATAGAAATAATTAATTTTATTGTCACACTATATACACTCTTAGTAGAGATGAAAGCTTCGGTTCTTAAAATTAGAATAAATTACCTACAGATCTGTCAAATATTTGAATTTACAATAATTTATAATAATTTACTACTGTAAAAGCTAAATGTAATGTCCCTAAAATATGCCATAATCATGCAAGCCAAGGATGTTCAGAATATATAATAATAAAACACATTTGCGCGAATAAAAAATGTCTGATTGATCTTTAATTAGCACACAACACTACTTTTTAAATAACGAATTAATGACCTCAAGCTCAAGGAAGATATATTTAAATAAAACATTTTATATCAATGTAAATATATATATTTAAAATTAACATAAAGTTTTAATACATCGAAGCGTGATGGTTGGTAACGTTTATCTTAAATTTGACAGGAAAATATTGAAAATCCCAGGATTTTCGAGATGCACTGAGTTTATCTCATGAGGATAATTTCAAATAGACATATAAATAGGGAAGACTTTAGTTGTATGTCAGTGGTGTCCGAGACTCCCCAGAGTGTACTGCATCAGTACCAATTCAAAATTTAAATTACGCTTCAAAATGTGGTCGAAGACGCTAGTAGTATGGTTAGTGTATTGATATTCAGAAGCTTATTATACGAACTGTACTTTTAGTAAAATTTATGAAATTCCTATTTAGTTTGACACCTGCACAAGCTGTAATCAATTGAATTATTTTCTGTTACAGCGTTATAATCAGCGTCGTCGCTGTACAGAGCTACAAGTTTCCTCCCGGCTTTAAGTTTGGTGCCGCAACATCGGCTTACCAAATAGAAGGGAGCTGGAACGCTAGCGGTAAGTGAAACGAGACAATTTCTATATTTATCATTTATTTATAAAAAATGTCATAGTTTCAATATTCCAGCCTGCATTATTAATAAGTCTTCTAATGTCAATAGATAAATCCCCAAGTGTTTGGGATCACTTCATCCACTCGAAGCCTGATAGAATCCAAGACTTGTCGTCTGCAGACATTGCGTGTGATAGTTACAACAACTGGCAGAGGGATGTGGAAATGGCCGACGAGTTGGGCCTTCACTTTTATAGGTATAAATGATGTTTAAATAATTAACTTAGTTTGATATTTAAATAAACTTAGTGAAATTAAAGACTGTCAAAAACCAAATAATATTATAATATATTACAAAAACAATAAATTTATTATTTTGATTTTTAGGTTCTCCATATCCTGGACCAGGTTAATGCCGTTAGGTTACCCTCACAAAGTTAGCCAAGATGGAAAGGAGTACTATAACAATCTAATAAATGCATTACTTGCGAAGAACATCGAACCTGTGATAACTATTTACCATTGGGATCTGCCACAGTCTTTGCAGGACTTAGGTAAGTTATATGTTTACAATAAATAGTTTGTTGAATAATAATAAATATAAAGTCTTTTAAACAAATGAGATCAGCAAGAAAAGTATGAAAATGTTATGTGTGTGAAATTTACCTTTCTTCTTATTAAAAAACATCTAATTGCCATTTTGTTACAGGAGGATGGGCCAATCCCCAATCGATAGAATGGTTTAGTGACTACGCCAGAGCAGTTTTCTCGCTGTTCGCTGATCGCGTCCAAACCTGGATAACTTTCAACGAACCGGTTGCCTTTTGCGACTTCTCCTTCAATAGCGGCATTCACGCGCCAGGAGTAGTCAGTACGGGAATTGGCAGTTATGTATGCAACAAGAACATCTTGTTGGCTCATGCAAAAGCTTGGAGGATATATGATAAGGAGTTTAGACCTAAATATCATGGTGAGAAAAAATAATTTTTTTATACATTTCACTTGCCATAGTACGCAATATTCTTAATCATTAACGCTGAAAAATTCGACCATTTATTGAAGTAAATGTGTAATGAATCAACTTTTT
>JAOYRR010000694.1:0-13576 GCA_038994665.1 Podotricha telesiphe
TTTAATTTAAAATAGATAGAATATTTTAATATACTTTTTCAACTAAATAAAATCCAAACAACTGATGAAAATTAAAGAAACCTTCAGAAAGACAAATGTTTTGGAGTACACGAAAGAATGCTGCAAATAAATCCTCCAAATAAACGTCTTTCTTTTTATCTAATTTTTTATAAATGGACCTACGGGTTTAATAGAATAAGCTCATAATCAAGTATTATCTTTAGTAGAGTCTATGTAAACTTTTATAATAGCTTAGCAATTATTTATGTTTTAAATTGTTGTTAAAATTCCATTTTAAAATTAAGGTCCATTGTGGCGTAGTGGAACACTGTTTGACTGTAAAGGCGATGGTGGTCGGTCCCCTGAAGATTATATTTAATAATTGTTATTTCTGTGAAATTCCTTTTTTCTCTCTGTGAGACTAAAGGAATTTCACGTTTATATCAAAAGCGGGGAACGTAGTGTTTTGACACTAGATCTGTAAAAACACTTGAATCAATGAAGTGCAAAAACAAATGCCAACGTTTAAACGTCAAATTCATATTCTAAAGCAATTTAATCGATTTAAAGTAAAAAAACATACGTGTAATAAATTCACCAGACAGTACTAGCCCCTCGGTAACCGGATATTGCTTCTACCGTTTTGATTTATTAAACGCTATATTTGCCAAGCAATATTGTATGTATGAGGTTATTCTAGCATTTGACAAGTGCTAATTTAACATTAAAATGAATCTATTTTAAAATGATGCAGAAAAGTTTATTTACTTTAATTTTATTCCGTTTTACGATAGTTTTTGTAAACCTTGATATTTTTTTGTAGCTTCATGCTATATCCCTAGCAGAGTAGTCAAAAAGAAAAGAGAAAGGCCCAACGCTACGGTTTCTGCATACTTGTTTCGCCTCGTCCACTGTCATTGACCTCTTCATACATACCCTCAGAGGGTCCTCATGCTGTATACGTGACCTTCCTCCAGTATCCTCGATACTGTTTTCTCGAAGGTCAACCGTGGTTTTCGCCGACCTATCTTACCGCCTTTGCTTCATATATCTTTCTTAGTATTCTTTTATCACTCATTGAAAGTTTTATTTTCATTTGAGATTTTGAGATTTCCTTAAAGTAATTTTTAGAGAAATCTTCTTAAGTTGTGTACGGAATTCAATTATATAATTTATTAGTATTGAGTTTGAAGGATCAGTCAGAACTTAGTGCCAAATACTCCGTTCTACACTTTCCGCTCGTAATCGAGACATTAAGCGTTCTTAGGTACAAGAGAGGGGAAATGAAAATATTTTCAATATAACCATGCCCCTGAGTGAGAATCGGAACCACAAACAATTGTGTTTTCAGTCAGACTCTGTCAAACGATGGCCTCTAGAGCATTATGTCTTTGTGGTTATATTATACGTGGATATATAGATTTCTGGAACACGTGCAAATTTCCGTTAATACCAAATCAAGCAAAAATCTAATTACTTAAAGATCAAGAGAATTGTTAATTTAACTACGAAATAATCCTATTATTTGACATTATACAAGCCTTCCCTTTAATTATTGAACCACCTGTATACCACAAATTAGCTGTGAACCAATGAATGGCTGTATTAAGGGGACATCCCCCGTATTTACCAGATGGCTGCCAACATAGGATTAAAAATAAAATGTTAAATCCCGGATAATCAAATTTGAGAGCACGTTAACACACGAGGTTATATACCTTATGTCTTTTTGCCCATTGAAAGTTGAAATTGCTGGACTATTTTGGCTCTTATTAATTATACAATAAGGTTGTGCTGATATTTAACTTGAATTTATTTAATTTTGAACTCTATATCTAAATAGGAAAAGTTATATTTCAGTATTTCTAGTATAGCATGTCTGCTTTTATATCTCTATTATTAAACAGATGGCTTAGAGGTTTCACAGCATGGGGTTTATTGTATGGGTAGAAAGAGGAAAGGCGCGATTATGGATACCACGTGGGTAGTAAATATACGGGGAAAGGAAATAATGGAACATGTATGCGTTTGTAAAACTAATAGTTTGATAATACCCTCGTGGCGTAGCTCGAACACGTCAATTTGAATACGCGATGGCTTCAACCATCGCGCATGCAAATCGATTGGCTCGATTGGCTATCGCAGAAAAGCTGATTAAAATTATTAGATTTTTCCTTCTAGTGGTCATAAAGTCCACTCTATGGCCCTAGCCATACTAAATCCAATGTAAACAGTAGGCTAGAGTTATCAAATCAAATCATCTCTTAGTGTTCCCCTACACTCCAGAAAGAACCTACAAGCCAAATCTCAGCTTTCACCAAGTTCTTTTGGCAGTGTGTTGTCTGTCAGTAATTCAGTAACGGTATAGTTTTTTTTGTATACTAGGATTGTATACTAAGTTAGTTTATTAGTTTACTAGTTGTTGCCCGCAAATTCGTTTGCCTGGAGTTTGCTAAGTGACCCTTCCCACACTAATACTTCTTACAATCCATCTATCGTAGCCTTCGTCATCAGGTGTACCAGTCTTCCAATCCAAATATAGCAAAAGTCCGGCTCATTCTTAAAAACTATACAACAAAAAGAGTTTTATTCAAATCCGTCCAGTAGTTTCGAAGACGCGCGTGTATAAACATTCTGTTTTTACTATTTTATTATAGTACTAGCAATTTGCTCGCACACGTAAACTATACCTATTTTGTATTTTCGTACCAATGGTAGTCAATATTCATCCTAAGATCCTCAAGTATAGTAATATTACATACAGACCGTTCGTTAGACGGTGATGACGTCACAGACAGACAGAGTTACTATCGCATTTATAATATTAATGTGGGACTCTCCAAGAAAGAGTTGTGTTCATTTTCTATTCGGAAAAAAATTAGAAGACTATTGTTTAGACAGAGAGTGGCTGTGTTGAGTTTCATTAGAATTAAAACTGGGTTACCCCTTCTGTCTTCTATCTATTTCGAAAATATAAATTGAAATCTGATATGTATTGGAAATTACAATTGAAGTAGTTCAAAAATTTTAAAATTGTTCAGGTATTTTCGAGAATATATATTTTAAAAATGTAAACTTATTTTCTGAGAATATACGCTACACTGAGAATAACAGCGATCAAGTGAACTATATACAAATTGCCTCAAAGTTGCGGTCTGATAAGAATTTTAAATTTTTTTGGCAATTTAAGTAAACGTTTTATTTATTATATTACAAAATTTTGCTTTTACTTTCTTCATCTATGTAATTTGTATATATTTTAAAGATCACAATTTGTTGTCTTCTCGTATTTTTGAATTATAGCATATAGAAATACTGACTTTTAATCGCCTCTTGATTTAATTTATAAATTTTATCTTACATATAGAAATTTAAACGAGTTAATAATTATTAATATTTTAATTTTTATTCTCATCAAGTTATTTAAATTAATTATTATTGAAAACGTAAATGTGATAATGCAAGCCAAGTCTCGACTTTGAATGGACAATGGAAAACAGAGTGTATTAATGACTAGGTCCTCTCTGCCTACCCCGGAAGGCTATCCAAGAAAAAGGTGTGAAGCTGCAATAAAAAAAAAAAAAAGAAAAAAGTCATTAATTTAAGAATGTATTAAGTTATACATTACAAAGTAGTGTTTTGAACAGCTAATGCGCTAGTTATTTTACAATTGCTTACTCACAATTTTATGAATGTACATATAATAATTGAGGAGATCAAATAATCTTTTGGAATTTGTAAAAAATCTCTTAACAAAGATGCTAACAACAAAAATAAATGGTAATAAGCGTATAAGAATTACAACGTAGCCGGATGAAGAACGCGTGGCTTAGCGGTCGAAGACTCATTCTGACTGAGAAATTTAAAAGTTTCTATCATTTTTATCTTGATTTTAAATTGTTCAAATGGCAAGCTTGACATTATTTGTGGAATTTTATTATATACATTGTGGCCTAAATAAAATAAATCATTTTGAAGACAAAAACTAGGAGTAAGCAGCTTATTGTAACTTTTTATATTTATTGTCTATTACTGTTTTTTTTTCAAAAATTGCGTAAATTTTTACGTGTATTACAATATTTGGGTAGGCAAAATAAACCACTGTTTTAGGTTTGGTAGGTTGCCCGTAGCGCTTACGGTCCCAAGTGCTTACGGGTCATTCAAAATAATCGCATTATTCCGAACAGTTGTTAGAGCTTTGACTAGTGAATGAACAAAGCTGGTACAAATTATCGCTAGTTTCTTAATGATGAATATAGTATACATAGGCATTATGTATCTTATGCTGCTTGTTTATTTTCAGACACTTGCTACATTCTGTAAAGCAATTGTATCATAAATATTAATTATTTAATTATAAATACAGAAGCTATGTAAAAAGAGAGCAAAATAAATTATGTAGCATTTCATAGATTCCGTATGGGCGTCGTGCCCATCGTGTTGTAGAAAGAGGAGGAGACGACAAGAGTAGTGCTTCGGATTTGTGACCTAAGTGGAGGTTTATGGCCTTTAAAATGCACACTAGCGTTTCACTTCCCGAGCTCTCTTTGGTTAACCAAATTTGAAGCTAATGTCTCCTTCGAATACGTGTTAGAAATGAACTCTGAAATGAAAACTGAAGTTCTAGACAGGCCGAGATCTTTTAGTAGGTTAGAGAGTATATTGAGAGCGTATATACTAATAATATACGAAATTAATACGGTTAAAAATAGTTTCATTTCTAAAAGGTTATAGTGAGATTTCAGAAGACTATAGGTTTTTTAATAATATATGTCTATTTTCATTTAAGATCGAATTAAACGCAGTATAGGTGTCTCGATTTAATATCTCGTAATCGTTACGAACAAATTAACCAGTAACGAGGATGACATAAATCGGCTGTAAAAGGAAAAATATAGCGTACAGAGTGTGGTGCGAAGTGGACAAATGAAATTAAAAGGACAGCCATGAATGACATGACATAATGGTATATTGTTCTTTTTAATATTGTTTAGTTATTTTATATATTTTATTTTATTTATTTTTGCTGATTTAATTATTGAGTAGTTTCTTAGACTCATAAATCAAGAGCCTAATTTCTTCAAGTGCCACTTGTGTGTTTTCCGACAGTCTTTTTTAATATTAGTCATATTTGTTTATAGTAAAGAAAAAAATACTATTTTGTCTTTGCGATTTTCAATTATTTTCTTTACAAGTGTTGTATTGTAGATTAATTACTAGAAGTCTGTCTCTGTTAGTGCAAGTACCCTCATTAATGGTATTCTTCCTTTCGATCCTGCGGTGTTGGAGGTTCATAAATGTGTCACACATCATCACCATCATCACAGCTAATGTGTTCAATTTGTCTTCAACATGAAACTCTGAATATTTCAAATTAAAGATAAATAAATCTAATTCAAAAATTCGTTTAAATTATAACTCAAGTACTTGATATACTCTTATATATTATGATATCACTTAATTTTTTTTCTTGATTCACCCTCCACATTTATAGGTGGCAAGATGAAAGACTCACGCTAGCGACAATTTTTTAAGCTCCACGTTTTATGCCTAGTGGGGTGGATGTATGTACTGTATGCACTATTATCAAACTTTTACACATACAGACTCTGTAGGAGACCTGATACTCTTTAGGTTACTATACTAAGATATCATTTATTCGTATTTATTTGTATTAATTTATTCGTATCACATATACTGCGTGCTATCTGGTAGGCAAGAAAGAAAAAGAGTTCTTTATCCGGTTGTAGCGATATTGTGGGCTATATTGGGGAATTAAACACCGTTCAATTCATTTACCTAACTAACCATAAGATAAAGTATATATATAATAAAACTGATCGCTGTCAGTACATGAAAGATATATAAATAAAAAATATTATTGGGTACCCCCCTCCTCCATTATAAAAAAAAATGTATATAAATGAAACAAATATATGTTTACATGATTGGTTGAATATTCGAATCCCATTCGGGGGTATTAAAGTCATTTTAATTTTTTCGCTTTTGTTAGACAAAGTGCGACGTTAAATTCTGCCACTAAGCACACAATATTTCGATTTCGGGCGGAAATTTGGACTACAGAGTATTAGTCACTACTACCCCAATATTCGGAAAAAGGGTGAAGCTGGAAAAAAAAATATTTCAAAATCTATTATTTCAACAAGGAATCAATTTTTTAAATAAAACGTACTCAAATCAATCTCTCATACTTTCCATTAGTGTAAAACAAAAAAAACTAAAACCACTTAGTACTTCATTTGAAAAAAGTTTAGATAAAATTGCCGTACATACATATTTTTATTGAACTACGTTTTCATATTTATTTAGTTTTTTTCGTTAAAAAAAAGCTTTGCATTCACTCTCGTAATAGCGATGCTACGCTTTGTGTCACTTCAGTCAGAGGCATGTATGTGCGAGTATAACGACTGCTCGAAATAAAGCGATCATAGCCAATTGCCCGTGAGCACTCGCCTGATTGACCGCGGGATTATTGAAACCCCGCGGAGTTTGCTTGCTATGTATGTATGTACGTATTTACATTTACATATATGTTTGTAGATATATCCATCTTTATGTATTTCAAATAGAAAAATGTCTTTTTGGACGACTACTACTTTTTGCGGCTGCAGCCCAGGGCCTCGGTGTATACGGCGCCCCCAGTTGACTTAGGCAATAGAATAATGGGTATGGACTTAGAAAATCATTTTCAAATAGGTAATTACTAATTTTGTTAAGAAAATGTAAAATGTCTAATTACTGAAAAGCTATTTGGTTATGTAAATAACACTAGCTAACTAGCGTAGGTAGTGATTTTTGTTTATCTTGCAATTTTTTTTAAATATCTTCTTAATCTCTGGGACCTCTGGCGCACACTGGGGGAGGCCTACGTCCAGGAGTGGGCATGCTGAACTGGACAGCGTGGACAAAGGCTAAATTGATTGATTGATCTTCTAAATATATAACTGGGTTTTCTGATTGGAAACTTTGGAACTTGTTTAGAAAATTATAATAAGCATATGAATTCATTGTTGTGTGGTTGATACGAAAAGAAAGTAAAATCGCTTTTGCATAAGTAACTTCAAAAGAAACTAAGAAATAGGTAAAATTAGTAATATCTGTGGTTATTTTTATAAGCATGCGGGTCTTAGCGCTTAGAGGCCATGAAGAAGGATTTCGTTCTTCACGGACGAAATCCTTCTAGTAAGAACTATTGGTAGAATTCTACCCATATTAATTAAAAATAATTGCGACTAAATATCTTGATTATCAAAAGTTACAATATGAGGAGATAATTCAACTTATTGGTGGATGATTAAGCAAATCAAGGGTCTGTGAATTATACATACTATACTACTAGCGAGGAAACAGAGTACAGTAATGCAAACAAGAGGTACGTTACTTCAAAATTTACCGATAAATTTACAGTTAAAGTAAGTTAAGTATTAGGGCACAGAAATATTGAAATGAGAAACTCTGAATGCTGTCTTAGCCAAGTTATGTGTGAATTTGAATATTTGAAGCTAAATGTGTGAGAGACACAGGAAATAAATTTCAGTTTTTAATGGACTTACAAAACAAAAACGTCAAAGTATAGATCTGGAAAGTAGATATGCCACGAATATTTGGTGTTAGGCTCCTCTTTTTGACATCCGATATGCAGCCAAATACTGCATGTGGCAACCATTTATGTGTAACAACTTCTTTCAAAAAGTTCTAAAAACAATCGTATATTTCTATCAGTTATTTTCATCAGTTTCTTATGATATGGTGAATGACTCTTTGCCTTTTAAAATATTATTTAATCTTGCTTTTACTGTTTAAATGTAATCCCAGGAAATTAGTTTAAAAACATAAGTCCAGTAAAGTGGCAACCACTTATTAGTCATTTTCATTAAGTTTCAATACCATAATATCTTCATTCTAATTGTTTAAACTGCGCTTCAACGAAGACGTAAAGAAAATGTGATTATCACACGTTACCTGCACTTCCTTTGCTTATGTAATCACTTGAATAATATAGGAAATAGGCTGGTATTATACTGTAAGCATAAACCATTATAGCTCTTACAGCATTGTGTTACAACTCAAATTCGATTATATGCATTTTGGGGGCTATTAAAGGGACTTTCACACGTCCATGTTTATATATTTTCTTTATCGACTAAGAAGTTAAATTTCTTTTTTCATACTACCATACTCTAATAAGGGGGAAAGATAAGACCAGTAAATCCTTTTTATTGTAATTACATGAAAGCAATTTAGGGGGATGAAAGTTTTTATAATAGGTTTTGAATCGATAAATTCCAAATATTGTTTGCCTACATTTTTTAACTAAATCTGAACTTGACGCTTTTTCTCACATAGCCTAGGGTAGTGAGAGAGAACCTAGTGTCAAGACTCTTCGGTGTCCATTTTGGATCTGAATTCGAGACATTACGTGTTGAGTGTTGGACCTTAACGCCGCGCTTTGTCTTAGATACCAGAGTGCAAAAAAAATATTAAATTAAATCAGTCCCACGAGTGTTAATCGAATCTATAATCATACGCGATTATGCCACGATTATGCCACGATGGCTGTAAAATATTAACTATTACATTCTTATAATATTAATATTAAGTATTATATTCTTATATTATAATTATAATATATACAGATAATCAGAATAGAAGAAACAAATGTAAAGATAACAGTTAGCTTTCTAAATTATTTTCTTTTATTATCCTAAATTACAATTTCATTATTTTCAAAGTTTTATTTTCCTATTATTTTTATCCTAAGTAGTGAGAGAGTGGGGCAATGAGAATAATTGAAATATTATTATTTCAGCAAATATCGAACCCACAACCACCGAGTCAGAATAATTAATGTCAAAATTCAATAAAACATAACAGAAATGAGATAAATACGCAAGGACATTCTCTAGGAAATAATACATAAACTTGTCATTTTCATGGTGATTGGTTGGGAACTTTGCCTTGCCGTTTGTTTATCGTCATGAAATTGTAGATGCTTAGCATGAAATGGTAAGTCCGTTAGAATCATCGGTACTCGTGGGGTTGAGACATCCTCTTCTTTGTGATTTCCTCTGATATTCGCCTCGATGACATTAGCTTTATCATAGTCAGTTTTGTTTCATTGCACAATCAAAGTTGATTAATATTAAGCAGCATTATGATAACTGATCCTACTTTTAATTGTAAATTGTGAGTCGAGAAATCCAAAGCTCAACTCAAGACTCAAATTCACTTCAAGATACAAAAATTCTGTGGGATAGCTGAGTCAGTGATCCTGATTTATAACTGTGTCAACTGATAATGAAAAGAGCCATCCCGGGGGCCAGTGTCATTTCCCTAATCGTTGAAAATGAATGACAAATTGTTGTCAAATATTTATAGCGCGATCAGAAATTTATATTTATAGAGAGGTAATACATAAATTTAAATACTATTCTAAAGATCAATTGGCCGGCTAAACTATTGAATGCATAAATTATATATCATTAGATTTAATTAAAAAATATATATATCATTAGATGCATGATTATGCAGCTGACTTTTACTTAGGTCTCTTCATATTTCATACTTTAAGCTTTTTGCCTTACTGAACTTGTACAACACGTTGACAGGTACGAATAGCTTTTTTTACCATTTTCTTTGCATTTTCTGTATGTTTTCTGACCTTTTACACCTTCCTTGCATTTCTACAAATGTTTGAAACCAAAATATGCCAAAACGGCCCAGTCCTTCATCATGAGATGAAGCGTAATCATCTATATACTTATACATAGAAAATGATTTTTACTAGCTAAGTTATAAACATAAAAAATATTTATTTAATTCAACAGTGGTAACTACATTAATTGTACAATAGTTATATATATATATATATATATATATATATATATTTATTACAGTATCTAAATGCGTTACTGTTATGATAATAATCAAAGCTTTAATCTAATTTTCTTTCTATCCATAATATTTTTTATGTATTTATATGTATGTATAAAGTAAGTACACCCCTACCGATTTATCTACTCCCACACCTTAAAGTTGCCTGGCAAATATCGCTTATATTTATCGCGATAAGACCGCATGCTGTACATTTTATTTTCTTTACCATATGTATTTTTTTATTGTTTTCTACAAACTTGTGGTGTACTATAAAGCACTTCATTATAATATTTTATTCAGAAAACCCATCCAGAGCGCAAATTAAATGCAATTTCTTTTGAACGGATCATGTGAAGCTACCACTACAGCGCTGCTTTAAGTGCGTAAACGATATTATATCTCATGTGTTAAGAGAATCTCAAATTTGATTATCCCGGCTTTATCGTTTTATTTTTAATCCTTTGACGACGTGCGTGCTTTAATACCTATTTTACATTGAAAATTTCAAAAATCCATTTTGTAAATGAATATGGAGGTGTTCTTTAATAAATGAGAGCTTTATATGTTCCAGACAGATTAATTTCAAACAATTTTTTGTAATCAACTAGAGAGATATTATGATTAGGATGCTCACAAAATACTTTTGTATATAATTCACGTTTAATTTTAAATTCGTTCCATTATTTTTGTAATACAAAGCGCGGCGTTGGGTTACGCTCCACACATAATGATTAGTTTTTTCTGAATATGGAAAACCGACTGCCGTAACTATGTATGTGGAAATTGCGGGAACATTAAAATGATATTTCAATAATGAAGGACGCCTGAGTATTTCTATCGCGAAGTAACTGACTTATGCGGAATGGGAAATATTACTTATTTTATAGATCTTTTCCGATCTGGCTAGACAAAAAATCTGTTATGTTCCGCTACTAAGCTTACAATATTTTTAAATGGGATGAACATGGAGTACGGAGTGTTATTAATACAAGGAACCTAATGTTAAAACACTAGGTTCCTTGTATTAATAACTATTAACAAATATTATGAAAATCGCGACAGTAACAAACTAGAACAATACGAACTAAAATCGTTCAAACAACTAAATATCGAAAAACATACATTTAGAAAACGTATAAAAATTTTAACGCAGTGGGATTTGAACACGCGCCTCTTGAAAACCGTTTAAGCGCTCTGACCGCTAAGCCATGCGTTCTACATCCAGCTACGTCGAAATTATTATACGCTTATTACAACTTATATTTGGTGTTAGGATCTCTGTAGAGAGATTTTTACAAATATCTGCAACCCAAAGAGTATTTTACAACCAATATAAGAAATGAAGAACATTTTCAAAAATGTTAAAAAATAACTAAATATCAGTCAATATATAATTCAATTAATAAAAAAATTACAATAAATTGATACTTTTACCAATTATGCGTGTCGGGTCACGACCGCACAATTTCATTGTTTGTATGGAAATTTAAAATAAACTATTTTACATAGCAGAACTTTTTTAATACTTTCCTGATTTTTGATAATAATCATGTTTGATTTATTTATTTTAGTTTGGGTTATAATAAAAAAAAAGTAGTAGTAGTAAAAAAGACAATAATAGATATAGTATTGGTATATCGTTCACGCAATCAAAGTGGCCGGCGACAACTAGTTTATTCATATTTTTTTTTACTATCCAATTTATTGTTTAGTGCTTTATTTATTTTAAAAATTTTTGTGGGCAGATAGAGCCTAGTGTCAAGACACTCCGATCTCCATTTTCCACTTGAATTCAAGACATTAGGTGTTGAGTAGTGGACCTCAACGACACACTTTGTCTTGTTCACCAGAGTAGAGAAATGAAAATATAATAAGGGTAAATAAGAAATTAAATGCTGGTCATTCCTTCGATTAGGAATCGAACCTACAATGGGCTCTTTGATTCGTTAGTAACTAATGAATATTTTCTTAAAAGTCATATATTTTTGATTGATCATGGTGCTGTCGCGAAACGAATGACTACACGTGATGATTTTGGGTTTAAATACCACATGCAAGAGTATTAGGAAATTGAAAAATGTTTTTAGATAACCTATATAAATTTAAATGCAGCGGGATTTGAGCCCGCTCCTCATCGTAAGAGTATAAGCGCCCTGACAGCTAAGAGCATGGTTTAAGCCATGCGTTCTACATCCGGCTACGTAGAACTATTTTAAAAATACTTCATAAATACCATTCTCTCTCGTCAAACGATTGTTCGTAAAATAATCCCTCTACAGATATGCTAACAACTAAAATAAGCTGTAATAAACGTATAAGAAGTTCAACGTAGCCGGATGCAGAATGCATGGCTTAGGAGGCCACAAGTCCGTGAAGGGTTTTATAATTGAAAAATAAATATTGTAAAAATAGCAATATTTACATATATTTATTGAAAGATAATAATTAATAAAGATGGGTTAAATTGTTTTTCTGTTTGGTGACATAAAGTGCGAGAACATCAAGTCTTAAAATCAGGCATAAGTATAGTAGAAAGTAACTAGAAGCTTCATGACCCACCCTTCAATTACTAAAAAAACATTGAGGAAATCTCAAATAATAGTTGCTTATCAGAAAGGTTTCTTTTTAATGGCCAATCTCATCATACATTCAATTAAAATAAAACCTAAGTTCTCAAATATTTATTTTTCCAAACAGCTTTATTCCCACAGCACAGCACAGCAAGGTAGTTAGAGAGAATCTAGTGTCAAGACAGTCCTCTCTACATTATCCGCCCCTAATCGAGACATTGTATGTTGACTGGCAGCATTCAACGCCGCGCCTTATCTTAATAGAGCAGAGAAACGAAAATAATAATTAAATTATAATCATTCCCCTGAGTGGCAACGAACTCACAGCCAATGAAGGTTACAGTCAGAAACTTTAACACTGCGCCACGAAGGCTTCAGATGGATTATTTTTCTACGTAAGGGTAATCAAATAAGGTACATAAAATAGAAGTACTAAAATATTAATGGAATACAAATTTGTTCGTTATATATTAAAATAAATACTTACTCATAATATTTTGCCTTTACGAATATTAGATACATTCAAAGTGGCTAACATTTTTACATAAACCACCTGCTTACGTATGAAGAGAAAATTTAGGCCTAAAATAATTGAAATAGAAAAACCCAAGACGGCTAAAATGTAATTGAAAAAAAAAAGATAAAATGTTGAAAAACCCGGACTAAAATAATCTATGTGACGAGACGACGGGGACGAATCCATCGGGAGCTGCTGTCACTATCTTAACTTTCAACAAACGTTCTCGTGGGCCTTTCGCATTGCCAAATAAGTCAAAAAATATATATATATCTTAAAATACATTATAGTTTTGATAACTGGTAATCCTTTTATGACAAAAATTGCACAAACAAACAAACATCCTCTCACACCAAACGCATGTACCGTCTCCGTAATGTAGCGTGTAATAATTTACTACATTTAAAAATCGAATCCGCACTATTAGAATAATAATGAAATTACCAAATCTCGGTTTTGGTGTCCCATTGTGAATTAAACTCATCTGTATGATATTGCAGTGAAATGACTAGCTGTGTCAATTTCACGGGTGAGCGGCGCCAGCACATGACACATCCGCACAGTATGCTAGAAGTATAAAGTTTGTATTAAG
>JAOYRR010000695.1:0-13435 GCA_038994665.1 Podotricha telesiphe
GGTCTTATTTCAAACATTAAGATGTACGTTGGTACATTATACATCAAACAATTAAACTCAGAGACGTCAATTAGCGTTGAACGAGGTAAAATTATTACAAATGTAAACGTTTCTTCCTATTTAATGATAGTTAAGCGCTAATTCACTCCACTGGTTGTATATGACAGAATATTTCGAATAGCTAGTACAAAAATGTATTATATATCGAATAACTATATAATATAGGCACTACGCGTGTTTTACCGTATATCCAACACAAGTCGTTAGTTTTGGCACAGATGGTTAGTGTAAGATCCTTAGTCGTAAGTATAAGTATAAAGCAAGACTGGGGTCGCCAGTGGCATATGATTAATAGTGCTCATTACTGGGAAAGGTGAGATACGTCAGATTTACATGTCCTCATAGAGTATTTGTGTCCGCTGTCACTTTTAGATCAATTTACTTTGTCTAAACTGTGCTTAGTTAAGTTAAATGGATAGGTTTTACTTACTGTAACACCTGGTTACTGCGGTAACAGGTAAAATAATACAGCCTTGTTTGACTGAATATAAGAAATATTTAACTTTTTTAAATATACAGTTGTAATATTTTTGTAATATTGCAAAAATTACTGAATTGGCAAAAAAATTTTAAATGCAGTTACTTTAACTTTTTTCTTGCTTCACACTTACATTTCTTGAAAAAATTGTGAAATTAAAATAAGTATTTCAATTACAGTATATAGTCCTATGGATAATTTTACAGAATATGCTGAGGCATTTCAGGGACGCAATTAAACAACGTCGCTTACGTTATACACTTATTTGATCCTGGGTTAGACTTAGGTATATCTAGGTGTAGGTAAATAAATTGCATGAAACTAAAAGTTATCAGACGGAATATAGTAAATGGACACCTAAAGCGACATATTTTCTTATATATTACCTGTTATATATTATTTGTTTATATATTACCTGTACTTTTTGTTATTTTTTTTTGTTTTATATTACAAATACACAACTCCATACACTTGTAACTAGGGTTATAAGCAACAGCGTAGTGCCTGTAGGTCTTCCTTGAGAGTCTTCTAGAAATTAGAGGCCTTTTATTTTTTTATACATATTTTATTCAGCTTCAAACTTTCTTTTTCTACATAGTAGCCCTGCTGTGAGGGCCATAGATAACCTAGTGATACGCCGGTCTCTAAGTTCCGCCAGGATTCGAGACATTGCGTGTTGAATGGCGGACCTCAACGCTTTGTCTTGTTCACCAGACCAGAGAAATGAAATTAATTGAATTATGATTATTCCGAAAGATAATCGAATCCACAACTAATCGCGAATACAGTTGAAATGCTTCTCTGCGCCACGATGCCGCGATGGCAATATATTTTTAATTTTTATAAACGCTATATATGTTATCTAGTTGACTGTCTACTACCACTGAAGTAAAATATTTTTTTCCTACATTCTAAAGAAAATACTCAACTTATTGAATAGAGATGGTATTTTCAATGGCTTGTTCTCACTCTAATATGGTATTAAAATAGAAACTCGTTGAAATAAAAAGTTAAATTAGTTATAAATTATATAATTTTATCCGGATTCATCACACTCCGTGGTCTCAGGTACGACTGTGACCACGGCTGACTGTGACTGAGACTATGTTCGTAATGTCAAGAACATGCCGAATAACAAAACAGCGATTACAAAATGAAACTATTGTAAATAGATTTTTAATCCTAACTATGTGTAAAAATCGCGTATTACATACAACTCATCAAGTATATAATTGGCGAAGTTCCATTTAAACTCTTAGTATGATAGTTAGTATGGCAGTTAAGTAAATAAAAGTGATTCTGAAACAAAGTCGTATTATGTGCGAAATATATATTTACGCAGATTGAATAAGACGCAAAATAGGTATAAGAAAAGGTATACTGCTGAACTTTTTTTTAAAAGCGTTACGATTCATCCGTATAGCAACAGGGTAGTCAAAGAGAACTTACGGGCAAGACACTCCGCTCTCCATTTTCCGCCCGAAATTTAGACATTACGTGCAGTAATGCAGCATAAGTGGCGGAACTCAACGCCGCGCTTTGTCTTCGGTACCAGAGCAGTGAAAGCACTATACTACTATTATAAATATATTACTACTACTACTACTACTATTTTGAATATAGTCAGTCCGCCGAGTGGGAATCGAACCCACAACTAATCGCGTTGACAGTCAGAGGCTATCCCACACCCCGACGATGGCCTCCTTTCATTACTTATGTACCTAGATATAGGTACTTGCGTAGCTTATGTACTTTTTCTATACAGTTTTAAAACGCGAACTATGTATTTAATGTAACACTAAGCTAACCTGGATAAACAAGTAACTTATAATATTCATTCGCTAGTTCCTGAAAGCTGAAGGCGCGGGTCGACCAATTATGAAAATAGCACACCTGCGCTCAAACACGGCCGCGCTGTCGGTCCGCGCACATCATTAATCTTCCTCGCTCCTTATACATTCCGAATAGCTCCGCGATACGATATTGTTGCATCTAGAAATATTGATTTAAATTTATAAATAAATGACCTTTTATATCGGCTTTTGTCTTTGCCTTAATTTTAAGATAGAACGTTTGTACTATCTTGTAAGCTACTGTAGTAACTGGCGTTAAGTTTTTCGGTTTAGATAGTAATTTTAAATTGAATGTATATTGTTGTTAATTCTGTTTAGTTATTCTTGTTAGTTGTTGAAAAAAAAATACCTTTATGTACATAGCTTAGTGGCGAATTCTGAAATGTTTATAGACGTAAGCCGGCGTTACAAATATAAGTTCGCCCAGGACAATACCATAAAAATTCCTTTTAGTTGTACGGTGAAATAGTTTTGTAGCAAAAAAAATATATTTTTGTTATGGTTTTGTGCTTGTATTATGTTATGAAATTATTATATTTATTATTAATTATTTATTATAATTTACATTTTGTAAATTAAAGGTAAACCGATGCGAACGTAATATATGAACACTTCACCAGTACCTTTTTTCCCTAAATTTGTTAATTTGCAAATAAATAACTAAATCGATAATATGACTGGTCAATATTGTAAGATATGTAAGTTAACAGAACATCCACGTAGTTTAATATTAAAATAAAATAATTATTATTAATTATATTTAAATGAATGAATATATGAATATTAAAAATAATCGATAGTAATCATAGGAAATGAGTGGTCTACAGTTTCTTACGCCATCTATTAGCGAGTAGCAAACACTAATAAATAACGTCTATATACCGCCATCTATTGGGTAGTAGACAGCTAACGGAGTAAGGTAGTGCTAACTTCAAGTCGAACTTTAGTATGTTTTTATATGCATATATAGACATATATAATAAATACTAATTGTTGTATAGCTCAATAAACATTTATATACTTCAATATATTTTTTTCTCGCCTTCTGAATACGTAGAACACAAAATTCTACCTAATATTGTAATAAATATAATTTTGTAGATATAGAATTCTAAAGAATATAAATATCTTATAGACTTTAATATATCTATAAGCTGCATATTTTAGCTGCTACCTAAGCCCCAGAGTACGATTCTACTTGAAACTACTATTGTGGAGGAGCTTTAATAAATAGCGTAAAAGCTGTTTAACGTTATTTGTTACAGTTAATAACATTATTTCATTTGCTTTGAAAGTTTCAATTAAAATAATTTTAAATTAAAAATTATGTTATTGTATTAAATCGGTAAAATGAATTATAAAGGCATAATTGGATCTTGATCGTTTGCTTGGCGTTATAGCTACAAACGAAAATTTCGAGAACATTGTTTTCGAATACAATAATTAAAGTATATTAAATTATTTTATTACTATTAATTTTTTTTTTTACCAGTAAGTAAAGGATATATCATTTTCTTCGCTTTCCGCCCGTAGAGGAACCCAACGCTGAATTTTATATAACCAGATTTTCACTCGCCTCTACTTAAATTTGAATCATATGGTGAAATTCCGATCTTTTACTTATTACCGTACAAATTTCTGGACATCTATCTCATATCAATTACTATTTTACAGTACTTTTGCACTTTCCAAGAATGCAATGCCAAAAAAATAGTTGTCTATCAGTCACTCAGTAACTGAAGACTTTTATATACCGGTATATTGATATTAAACTCAAAGCAGTTTTTTGAAGTAAAAATTAATAAGGCACGACAAGATTTAGTTATTTCTATCTTTTATATTTCATTCTATATCTTCTAATTAAATTGCTACAAGTAAAAAAAAACATATTTTGTTGCAGATTTATTGTAGCGATTTACTTACTGAAATTTAAAATAAATAAATTGAAAAATAATAAAATTAAACGATTTGAGATCATCGTGGTTGCAGTATGATAGCGTTTGATGCCACGATTGAATAGAATGTTCAAATTATTTCCATCTTTCTGGTCTGGTGACAAGACAAGTGCAGCGTTGAGTTCCCCCATTCAAGAGAACGGAGGGTTCTTTCTGGCTACTTTGTTATATTTAAAAAAACGCGAAGATGACGCTTCAGATTTCGACAACAAATTTGAATCCATGGTTTCTACTATTAGTTTCAAATGTAATAAAGGGTATAACTTTATTTGAGAAGTAAAAAAAAACACTTTGTATTAAATAAGACATTTATTAATGATATATAAAAATAATAATAAATATATACAACTTTTATAAAATATCCAAAAAAACTATGACACTAAATGCATTTCATCATTATTAAAATTATACATTGTTAAGATATAACAAAAATAACAAAACAACTTTAACATATCTCTCTATTTTGTATTAACAATTATATCAATAAACTTTGAAGAAGATTATAAATATTTATCATTAAGGGACAAAGTTCTTATAGAATTTTATTAAAGTGAAGTTATAATAACAGATAAATAGTTATAAACATAGGTTTATATGTATTTTATATGTGTATTTTATTTTGTAATAACTACAGAGTAATTACAAAATAAAATACATATTTTACATACAGAGTTAAAATAGATTTAAAGCTGCACACTTTTTCCCGCATAGTAGGGTCTAGTGTCAAAACACTCCGTTCTCCACTTTCCGCACAAATTAATTTAATTTCGCCGCTCTGATGAAATTCTTGTTTATCAGAGCGGAGAAATAAAAATAATTAAATTATCTGACTATCATTATCATTTCTCCAGGTGGGAATTTGAATTGTAAAATAAAAAAAATTATATATGATGTGTATTTTTGAAATACAATAACAAAAAAGAATTTGGTCTTTTAAATTTTTACAGCAAGTTTTATATACAAGAGAAATAGCGGTATAGGCGAAAACATACGGAACAATTAAAAAAAAAATGTAATTCTTAATAGTTCTTCTTGCTTCTTAAAACGATGCTAGTTGCCGTGCATGCACCACACAAACCTCTCTAGAACCGAATTTGTCGCCTCACTTCAAACAAATTCGGATCTACAGGGTAGATGTAGGGCACTAATATTGATGCCGAAGACACCAAATATTCTTGAGTTCATATTAAAATCTGGAAAGCTATTATTACAAACAAAAACTTTATCTATACACGAATATTGTTACAAAATCTACACATAGGTTTTATGAAGTGGGCGTGGTCAAATTTTGTACCTACATTACAATTTATAAGGTATTGCTTATTATATATTTTTTAAATATTCTTTATATTTCAATAAATTATAAAACAAATAAGGCAATTATAGTATACATTTATTATTGTAAAAAAATATTCTGATAAATTGCCAAATGCAATATTTGAACTGAAATATGAATATTTAAAAATAAATTATTTAAAATCTATAACACTGTGAAATACAAAAACAGCTATATAAAACAATAAAATAATCTCACAGTAGGTGTGTCCTCCATTTCCCGTCTCAATCGTCTGGATCTGAAATTAAAGTAAAAATGAATATTTACAAGCCACCCTCTAAACTATTAAATATATATATATATATATAAAAATTACAGGGACACATCAATCACAATTAAAATTAGTGATGTCAACGTTGGATGAATTTTTTTATCGATTGTCATAACTATTAAATAATGTGTTCATTGAGCCGTGTAAACTTCTACGGTAGCTGCCCTGTCATGATCGATCATAGTAACTAAACTACACTAGCTATGATACGATTAAAATAAACACTCGGGAGAAGTGACGACGGATTTGAACTGATGAATGAAACTGTTTCACACTCACAAAGCTAGAAAGTAGAAAATGGCAAATATTACATTTGACAGCGGAAGGAAATCTAACAATACGAAGAATGCATTTTAGACGGCGTATGCTAATCAATATTATAATACAGTGCGTGTACGTAATACGAGTATTTCGCAAGTGTTGCGTCACGGTGACTCACTCGATAGCTTTACTGGGCAATATGATTTAACGAATTTGATTTAAACGTAGGTATAAGATAAAATTGTGTACGCGTTTTGGAATTATCAAGCACTGGCTGTGTAATTAGGTACAACGGTGGAGCGATTTTACAAGAGATTCTTGAGAGGAGGTTGGTAAGCGCGCGTCACAGTCTGTGCGAAATTCGTTGATTCGCCAACCTTGGAACATCGGGGCCACAATCCAGCAGCGGCGCAAGTGGGTCAGGGGATCGGCGCATGCGTGTTCCGGACGCGAGCAATGAGCGCCGCCCCCTTCAATGGCGACGGCCAACCTAACCTGACACCCCCTCTCTTCCAGAACACACGCCACTGCTTAAACAGTCAAAGCTCCGATATGTTGGGCGTTATCGAGCCGTCGGACAAATGAGCAGCCCACTAGTTGCAAAACTGAGTCGAGGGTGTTTGATTAGACATTGTAGAGACATTTCGTTACTGTTAGCAACTGTAATAACCGCCCGGCTAGTATTGATCCAACCATCTCGTAAAAGCTCTCCGAGTAACTCCAGTGTGTTTAACGTTCTCGCTGTTAAATATCAGTTAACCAAAGGCTGAATGAAATTTTAGAATTGTATTGTAGTATTTATTATATTGTAACTAATACTTAATTTTATTCATAGAAATGTATAATATTTTTTATTATTTATGTTATGTGATCAATTTAGATAAAGAATAATTTTATAAAATAATCGACTAAACGTATAAAAAAATACAATATACACTATAGTGTATCTATACACACATACACATAAAATTTGATATTAACTTCTAATAAAATAATTTTTGACAAATAAATTAAGGACTAATTAATAAAAAAGAATACTTACCGATCGCAAAGCACGTCCGTGTTCCCGAGGATATGTAACTGAAATGAATAATGACAATATTTAAAGCTAAACAATAACTAATATTACAGCTAGGTTAGAAGATAGTGCGATCACAACGATAGCCGATCTCACTCTGAACTGTTCCTTGGCGCATCGTATGGAAGTGTTGGTGATGAAAAACTATTAGCAAGCTACTAATTGTACGGCAGCCTACATAGCTACGGTAATTGGCCCATTTACACGTATTGTTAGTTCGCTCTGCATAATTGTTGACTGTTTACACGAGATATATGAATGAGTAACACCCATCTTATGCTGTTAATTAATAATTCAACTTAGCTCGTTCGCTGCATAAAATATAGGCTTTTGTTTTATTGTATTCCCAGAATATGCAGAGGAAAATTTTAAACGTCATTTTCGGAACGGAACGTTTCTAGATTTAATTTTGAGTCTTGGGTAACAAGAATCGATGCCTCATTTTGATTTTCATACTTAATTTATTTACTTTAAATTTTTACAAAGCGAAATACGTTTAAATGTTAATTCATATTGTTAAAGCCGTTAATGATGCTAATATTTAATTACATTATATGCTAATTTTATTACATTAATGTAAAATTTTATTAATACACCTCTAATTTTAAACATATTCTTCTTTAAGGATCTTGATCTTTAGCAAACAATAAAACATAAATATCTTTTTAATATATTTTAGTTGTATTAATTTTGTATTATTATATATAAATAAATTGTATGTAAATTATTTTTATTTCTCCGCTCTGGTGACAAGACAACGTGCAGCGTTGAGTTACATTCAACACGCAATGTCTTAGATTCAGTCGGAATGTGGAGACAAAGTACGTACATTAGGTTCTCTTTTACTATCCTGCTATGCGGGAAAAAATCATCAATCAAAAAAAATATTAATATGCCACTAGTTTTAAACGTATTGCTGTAGTATTTTCTGAAAAGATCTTACACTTATACTATTACACTTAATGCATTCTGAATAATAAAAAGCCTAAATAGAAGAACGCCTAGAGTCAAGAGCGTAATTTATAAATGAATAGTATATAAAAAGGATGAAAATGCATAAAATGTTAAATTGCAATGATGTCGATAGTGGAAACTGGAGTAGCATCAGATGATACTGGAAGTGTTAATGGGCTCATTTATAACTTTTATGAGTCTGATGCTTTTTATGAGTCCGCGGTAATCGATGACTCACGCTTTTTGTTAGCTATTTAGAATGTACTTGGGATATTATGGAAAATGCCTGTTTAGTAATGTAATGAACGGAAGTTTGAGTGGGTATTATGGTCAATATATATGAAAAAAAAGTTTATTTAAATAGTAGATGACATAACATTTACTCTACCTATATAATTATGATCATTGCTTTAAAAGGTTTTTGAAAAGAAAATTAATAGCTTTTCTTCTTTTAGATATAAATGTGATTGATATGCGCTTTATATTATAAGCATGTGTGCTGATTAAATATATTTTTTGTTTGTATATTTAAACCGGTCAGTACATTTTAATAGGCTACTTACTTAGTGAATAAACGGGCGATGGTGCAAAAACTAAGTTGTGTATTGAATCGTAAATTATGTAAGCTATAATGGAAGGTTTAGTTCAGAGTGTCTTGACACTTAGGTTTTTCCTGCCCACCCTGATCTAAAATCTTTTTAGTAATATTTTTAGTTTTGAAGTCAAGAAAATATGACTTAAGTAATAACACGTTAAAAGGAAATTAATTTAAGTTGTTCTTAAAGACGAACTATCGAAAGATAGTTCTTGTTAATTACAGAAGTAAAAAGAAGGTGGGTAAAGAGAAATCGTGAGTACAATATATAAACAATAGTTTGCTTTGAGGTATAGACCCAGAATTTCGTTGAACAATTATCACTCGCCCTTGTTAAAGCCGCTCTACCTCATGCAGTCCTTTGTGTTTCTTTTAGGTGTTTGATGTTAAAACTTTGTTAGAACAATCTAAATAAATAGGTGCTACATAATATAAATATATATGAAGAGATGCTGGTGACTTTGATATAGAATTTGAATTTAGTAACAATTTTCATACCTAAAATATGGCTCGAAATTCGAATAACAAGTGTAAAAGCATACATTGTTTCTATAATTCTCTATATATTATATATAATGTCCTTTATATGTTTCTACATATATAGTATACTTACGCAAAGTTTTTAAATTTTGATTATTTTTACAATATACTTTCTAACTTTTTCAAAACAATAAAATATTTTAATATTTTAAAAACATACCTAATACTAAAAAAGCAAAGCGAAAAATGTGAAATAATAATTAGCTAATATGTTTGATACTCACGGTCGCTTCGTCATTCCTCGGGTAGCCAGCGTGCAATGCGTCTGAAAAATATTTTAACATATATTTATTATTCATAAAGTACGCAATGACATAAGCACTAGATAAATTATTAATAAAGCTTCCACATAAACCGACCTTGTCCATCCTGCTAAACGCGCCAAACTGGCGTTGACTTGACAGTCCTAAACATGGCCGCCGGTCGTGTGGGAAGCGGAAACACACGAATTACCACGAGCCAGAAAGGATGGAACAATTTAAACGCATGTGCAAAAAAGAGACGGAAGACAGGTCCTGGCTTAGAAAGAGATAACTACATGAGATTTGACGGCCGAGGGAAAAGATAGGAATCTATAAACGGTTTTTAGGGTGGAGCTGTCTGGACTTCGCAGATGGCAACAAAAAGGGACCAGTCGGGACCAAATTTGGGCATAAATTGAACGACATTTTTGCCATTGCTCGAAGCCCTTCGATGTCAAAATTCAGAACCCTTTCTTTAGATATTGTTACTAATTTACGAAATTTGAAGGGAATATATTTAAGTAGCTAGTATCGAAACTTCATAACACTAAACCAAACTTATCAGAAAATTACATAATCGGTGAACGACATTCATATAACATGGAATTATGTTATATGACTAATCATGCTAATTCTGTTGATAGTTTTACCGGGTGTTATTTTTATTCAAACAAAACGCGTTTCGCATAACGGAATTATACGTATTCAAGTCACGGGGTCACTGACATAGGATTTATTGTATGCTTCCTGTCATTTTATTAAACTTCATAATTTGTAACAGCGTTACGTTATCTATGTCTATTACTTTAATATTTTTATCTTACAGCAAAATCTCTACCAATGTAGTATTATATAAAAATATAATCCAGATCAGAGTGAGTAAAACAATTAAAAAAAAAGTTAAAATTGCGCTGATTACATTTAATATATTACCAGAAATTTCTTTAGTCTAATTATATAAAGTGCGACGTTCGGTTTTATAACTCAATTCACAATTATTAATTGTTAAACCACTACTTTCTCTCTACTTAATATAAAAGTAATCTAAGAAGTAATATTTTTAAGGTCACATAAAATAATTGCTATCACCCAGAAAGAAATTTCCAAAAAATGTTTTGAACTACTATAAATGAATACGGGAAGTATTTAAGAAACATGTATATAATATTTGATTGAAATAATACAAATAATAAAATACACGAATGAATCTTGATTTATGATTTAAGGCTTTAGCCTAATAATTCATCATACCTAATATGTAATAGCTTCTTGACGATACTTTTTTATGGATCATGTGCCAAGATTTTTTATAAATAAATCATATGAATATTACATATAAGGCAAGATTTTTTGGCGAGAATGTTTTAACCTCAATCTTACTATCTACTTGTAGGTACATTCTTTATTATATGCTATATGAAACTAACGCCACAAAAATATATTTAGATGTATTAAATTTGTTCGATAAATATGAATTTAATTTAAAAATATTTAAGAGTCCAAGAGAATCCAAAAGTCTATCGTGGCGCAGTGGGACAACGTCTGTAAAGGCGATTATTTGTGGGTTCTGTTCCCAGTTGGGGGAAACATTACATTAAAATTATTTTTATATGTCCGCTCTGGTAAGACAAAGCGCGGCGTCACCACTTAATACACAATGTTTCGATTTCGGGCGAAAAGTGGAGAGCGGACTGTTTTGACACTAGCGAAGAATGAAGATGAAAACAATATTTCAAATAGAAATTGTGATTTGTAAATCGAAAATATTATTAAAATATAAATTAAACTGTTTATATAATATACATATATTGAGATAGTTTCATATCATCTTAACCTAATTCAGCTTAAAATATATCTTATAAATCGTTATAGATAAGGATCGGGAGGAAGCTGTCGTATCTAAGTTTGCTCTCATGTAAACTATGAAGGCAGATTAGCTTTGTTTGTCATCTGAACAGGTAGCTGATAAGCTTATTTGGCTAAGATATCATCGAAGTGAGCTATGAAGATATAAGAAATTAATAAAAAAATATTTAATATAGCAACCTACGTTGATATATTTGCGTGAATTTGATTTGAAGTAAGAATAGTACCAAGAAATTATTCATAACAAACCAAATTACTTTATAATTATATATAGGTTTTATAATAATATTATCATATATTAACTAAAAGCAAAGAATATGTACATTATAATATTAGTATATAATATTCTTTTATGTTACAATATACCTAATATATTACTAAATAGTTAACCCCTTACATAAAGAGTATATACCTTGGTACTAGATATATGTGTTTGATCAATGTATTTTAAATTTTAATAAATTGTTTAATTTAAAAGCTAATCGGAGAAATATATTCAAGTCTATAAATAAAGAATGAATTTCCAAACACGAGTTCAAAATGAAAGTCATAAAAAAAGCTGGAGAAGTTGTGGCGCAGACACGCAATGCCTAAGCATTATAAATTTATAGAAGTTTTTTATGAACTTTGTGAATTAATAACGAAAATAACCTGCTAAGTAATAAAATCTCTTTAATTTGAACACGTTTTTGTCACGGAATCTTTCAATTTTATTTTACACCTACATGGAATCCTATATTTTTTTATGATACTTACAAGTATTTAAAAAATAAATCAATATTACGTACTCTCTTACATTGATTTTTTTTATTATAGATCACTGTTTTACTAAAGCTCTAATTTATTAAACATTTTTTTACTTATACCTGAACTTAGTATATAAAAACATTGAATTTTAATAAAACCTATAAATTTGTCACCGTGCAATACCCAAAATTAAAATGAGAAAGCCTAATTTATTTTAGCCATACAATAACCACGAAAATGTCAGCATTTTTTGATATTTTACATTAGCATTCATAAAATGAGAAATCAGAATATTATTACAGTTCTGCACATGCGTACTACAGGCGTTGGTATCGATGAGCTCGGTCCCCATCCGCGCAGACTCCGATGTAAATAGTACAATAAAAATAATACAACTCCCTCGATTTGAATACCTCGCATTAAGCAGGCATAAATCCCATCAAGCAATGTCACAATTTTTATGATACACAAAAATTAATGGCAGCGCGACCTCGCTAGACGTAGTTAGTACAAATATTGACTGGAATTTTTAAATAACGATCGGCTAATACCAAGCACCTTGTAATGTCCTTGATTTTTTTATTGGTATGTGTAGGTATTTATAGCGTTTGCTACGTATACGAAAGCATATTCATTATTACACGATCGATTGGATAAATTTGATTCTGTAAATATATAAAATATAGAGCTTTATGTAAGAATTTAACTTGTTTTTAGTATTGAAATGGTGAATGAATCATTGAATATTAACAATTTTTTAAAAGTGTACTACGAATCGTTTTAAATGATCGATGAATAATCATCATAATTTAAATAATAATAGGTATATTCTGTATGCCCTGTGAGAAAAATAATGGATAGCGAAAACGTGCTATGAAATTCCTTTTAGCATCTTAAAACATATTTTTACTATAAATAGTTATGTACTTGAATCTGTACATTGTTTAAGTTAATATAAAATTAAAATAATAAAATTAATATAACTTAGCATACTAGTAGATATGTCTCAGTAGAAACATATCATAATAGAGAACAAACACAATGCTCTCACTAGAGACCTCCCATAATGGCTCCCGAGAAGGTCTCTAGACTGTGCGTGTAATTCTAAATAGTATGTAACAATACCTCTCATATACGTATTTTATGCAAATGTCATGCAATAACTATGAAAATATAAATAATAATAATTATAAAAAAAA
>JAOYRR010000696.1:0-12945 GCA_038994665.1 Podotricha telesiphe
TTTTCGGGTCTTAACGCCGATCCCTGGACAAAACTAAAGCATAAAATTGATTTAGATACTAGCGATCGTTTTTTATATGTTTGTCGGCTTTTTTTTCATATTTTGCTATCTGTCGTGTCGTCTGTTTGTCTGTGCACGCTAATCTCAGAAACGGCTTACCCAATTTAAATGCCTATCTTGACAATAAAATAGTATTGTAAGAAACTTCCCTTAACATTAAGTGTTTATTTCGATATAATCGATTCATAAACAAACATGTTACAACCATTTAAATAATAAATTTAAGCAAAGTTTATGATATAAGTGACATCGTGGGCGGGTGTAACAATGAAATAGTTTAGTCATGTAGTTTAGCAGGCGAAGCCTCGAGCGGGTCGCTAGTTTGAAATAACTCCCTTGAGTGGAAATTGAACACACAAACATTTCGTTTACAGTATGAAAGGGAGTTAAACAGAATCACTATATAATTTCGGTGATTAAAGTCAAGTCAACGGAGTGTCTTGACACTAAATTCTTTGCTATATAATAGAAGATAAAAAAATTGTTTATATGTTTTTCAATTTCCTAAGTGTGTGAATAACAGTTAAAAAATAAAAAAATATTAGAAAGCCCTTATTAAAAGGGAAACCTTGTACCCACCTGTGTAAAAAATGTAGTGATTTTCCATCGTGGCGCACTGGAACAGCGTTTGAATGTAATCGCTATTGGTCGTGAGTTCCATTCCCACTCGGGGAAATAATTATATATTAATTATTTTCATTTAAAACTCCTGGTAAACAAGACAAAGAGCGACATTGAGTTCACCATACAACACACAATGTCTCGAATTCCGGTGAAAAGTGGAGAACTGAGTGTCTCGTCACCTTTTTAATGTCCCTGCTATGCTGAAAGCTGAAGTAAAGCTGTTTTTTTTAGTAAAAGCTTGAATTGTTTTAATTACCGCTCAACCTCTAATACACAATTAGAAATCTGTTTAGATCACAAACCGTTTAGCTGCGTTCTGTAAACGCAACGAAGGACTGAAATCATACACACATTTCATAGAAATGCATCGGAAAATCCAGAATGCGGCCTAGGATATGCATTATTAATACGCCATTTAAAGCTTACGTAAATGTTGACTTTGTCCACTATTGACTTTAGTGGAGTGAGGCGGCCGAATTTATCTTTGTAAGTTTCAAAGTCATGAAAAAAAAAAAAAAAAAAAAAAAAAAAAAAAAAAAAAAAAAAAAAAAAAAAAAAAAAAAAAAAAAAAAAAAAAAAAAAAAAAAAAAAAAAAAAAAAAAAAAAAAAAAAAAAAAAAAAAAAAAAAAAAAAAAAAAAAAAAAAAAAAAAAAAAAAAAAAAAAAAAAAAAAAAAAAAAAAAAAAAAAAAAAAAAAAAAAAAAAAAAAAAAAAAAAAAAAAAAAAAAAAAAAAAAAAAAAAAAAAAAAAAAAAAAAAAAAAAAAAAAAAAAAAAAAAAAAAAAAAAAAAAAAAAAAAAAAAAAAAAAAAAAAAAAAAAAAAAAAAAAAAAAAAAAAAAAAAAAAAAAAAAAAAAAAAAAAAAAAAAAAAAAAAAAAAAAAAAAAAAAAAAAAAAAAAAAAAAAAAAAAAAAAAAAAAAAAAAAAAAAAAAAAAAAAAAAAAAAAAAAAAAAAAAAAAAAAAAAAAAAAAAAAAAAAAAAAAAAAAAAAAAAAAAAAAAAAAAAAAAAAAAAAAAAAAAAAAAAAAAAAAAAAAAAAAAAAAAAAAAAAAAAAAAAAAAAAAAAAAAAAAAAAAAAAAAAAAAAAAAAAAAAAAAAAAAAAAAAAAAAAAAAAAAAAAAAAAAAAAAAAAAAAAAAAAAAAAAAAAAAAAAAAAAAAAAAAAAAAAAAAAAAAAAAAAAAAAAAAAAAAAAAAAAAAAAAAAAAAAAAAAAAAAAAAAAAAAAAAAAAAAAAAAAAAAAAAAAAAAAAAAAAAAAAAAAAAAAAAAAAAAAAAAAAAAAAAAAAAAAAAAAAAAAAAAAAAAAAAAAAAAAAAAAAAAAAAAAAAAAAAAAAAAAAAAAAAAAAAAAAAAAAAAAAAAAAAAAAAAAAAAAAAAAAAAAAAAAAAAAAAAAAAAAAAAAAAAAAAAAAAAAAAAAAAAAAAAAAAAAAAAAAAAAAAAAAAAAAAAAAAAAAAAAAAAAAAAAAAAAAAAAAAAAAAAAAAAAAAAAAAAAAAAAAAAAAAAAAAAAAAAAAAAAAAAAAAAAAAAAAAAAAAAAAAAAAAAAAAAAAAAAAAAAAAAAAAAAAAAAAAAAAAAAAAAAAAAAAAAAAAAAAAAAAAAAAAAAAAAAAAAAAAAAAAAAAAAAAAAAAAAAAAAAAAAAAAAAAAAAAAAAAAAAAAAAAAAAAAAAAAAAAAAAAAAAAAAAAAAAAAAAAAAAAAAAAAAAAAAAAAAAAAAAAAAAAAAAAAAAAAAAAAAAAAAAAAAAAAAAAAAAAAAAAAAAAAAAAAAAAAAAAAAAAAAAAAAAAAAAAAAAAAAAAAAAAAAAAAAAAAAAAAAAAAAAAAAAAAAAAAAAAAAAAAAAAAAAAAAAAAAAAAAAAAAAAAAAAAAAAAAAAAAAAAAAAAAAAAAAAAAAAAAAAAAAAAAAAAAAAAAAAAAAAAAAAAAAAAAAAAAAAAAAAAAAAAAAAAAAAAAAAAAAAAAAAAAAAAAAAAAAAAAAAAAAAAAAAAAAAAAAAAAAAAAAAAAAAAAAAAAAAAAAAAAAAAAAAAAAAAAAAAAAAAAAAAAAAAAAAAAAAAAAAAAAAAAAAAAAAAAAAAAAAAAAAAAAAAAAAAAAAAAAAAAAAAAAAAAAAAAAAAAAAAAAAAAAAAAAAAAAAAAAAAAAAAAAAAAAAAAAAAAAAAAAAAAAAAAAAAAAAAAAAAAAAAAAAAAAAAAAAAAAAAAAAAAAAAAAAAAAAAAAAAAAAAAAAAAAAAAAAAAAAAAAAAAAAAAAAAAAAAAAAAAAAAAAAAAAAAAAAAAAAAAAAAAAAAAAAAAAAAAAA
The DNA here is from genome assembly GCA_038994665.1 of Podotricha telesiphe. Classification (NCBI taxonomy): domain Eukaryota; kingdom Metazoa; phylum Arthropoda; class Insecta; order Lepidoptera; family Nymphalidae; genus Podotricha; species Podotricha telesiphe. Next base: position 2,980 of record JAOYRR010000696.1, read on the forward strand.
AAAAAAAAAAAAAAAAAAAAAAAAAAAAAAAAAAAAAAAAAAAAAAAAAAAAAAAAAAAAAAAAAAAAAAAAAAAAAAAAAAAAAAAAAAAAAAAAAAAAAAAAAAAAAAAAAAAAAAAAAAAAAAAAAAAAAAAAAAAAAAAAAAAAAAAAAAAAAAAAAAAAAAAAAAAAAAAAAAAAAAAAAAAAAAAAAAAAAAAAAAAAAAAAAAAAAAAAAAAAAAAAAAAAAAAAAAAAAAAAAAAAAAAAAAAAAAAAAAAAAAAAAAAAAAAAAAAAAAAAAAAAAAAAAAAAAAAAAAAAAAAAAAAAAAAAAAAAAAAAAAAAAAAAAAAAAAAAAAAAAAAAAAAAAAAAAAAAAAAAAAAAAAAAAAAAAAAAAAAAAAAAAAAAAAAAAAAAAAAAAAAAAAAAAAAAAAAAAAAAAAAAAAAAAAAAAAAAAAAAAAAAAAAAAAAAAAAAAAAAAAAAAAAAAAAAAAAAAAAAAAAAAAAAAAAAAAAAAAAAAAAAAAAAAAAAAAAAAAAAAAAAAAAAAAAAAAAAAAAAAAAAAAAAAAAAAAAAAAAAAAAAAAAAAAAAAAAAAAAAAAAAAAAAAAAAAAAAAAAAAAAAAAAAAAAAAAAAAAAAAAAAAAAAAAAAAAAAAAAAAAAAAAAAAAAAAAAAAAAAAAAAAAAAAAAAAAAAAAAAAAAAAAAAAAAAAAAAAAAAAAAAAAAAAAAAAAAAAAAAAAAAAAAAAAAAAAAAAAAAAAAAAAAAAAAAAAAAAAAAAAAAAAAAAAAAAAAAAAAAAAAAAAAAAAAAAAAAAAAAAAAAAAAAAAAAAAAAAAAAAAAAAAAAAAAAAAAAAAAAAAAAAAAAAAAAAAAAAAAAAAAAAAAAAAAAAAAAAAAAAAAAAAAAAAAAAAAAAAAAAAAAAAAAAAAAAAAAAAAAAAAAAAAAAAAAAAAAAAAAAAAAAAAAAAAAAAAAAAAAAAAAAAAAAAAAAAAAAAAAAAAAAAAAAAAAAAAAAAAAAAAAAAAAAAAAAAAAAAAAAAAAAAAAAAAAAAAAAAAAAAAAAAAAAAAAAAAAAAAAAAAAAAAAAAAAAAAAAAAAAAAAAAAAAAAAAAAAAAAAAAAAAAAAAAAAAAAAAAAAAAAAAAAAAAAAAAAAAAAAAAAAAAAAAAAAAAAAAAAAAAAAAAAAAAAAAAAAAAAAAAAAAAAAAAAAAAAAAAAAAAAAAAAAAGATAAAAATGTGTGGAAGTAATATGATTTCGAGTTTGGTGCAGGTTAGCTACCACTGTCTTATATGATAAAATTGTAACTTTTGTATTTGAAAAGAGCAACTGTTGAGTTTCTCGCCAGCTCTTCTCAGCAGAACTGCCTTCCGAGCCGGTGGTAGCTTTACGTTCCTTCGACGATTCAAAAGTGCTTGCAAAAGTCTGTTTGAATAAAGGATATTTTGAATTTTAATTTGAACTAGGCTCACTGTGCCTACCCAGATATGTGGAAAAATGCGTAAAGCTGCAAAAAAACCCGTAGCCAGAATTCCAACCTACAATCAGCGGGTCTCAAATAAATAACAGTACCGTCTTTCCTCATTTCAGTCAATAAAAGATAGTATCTTAAACCACTTTCCTCGTAAGTAACGTTCAAATAGCCTTATAATTGGGGGAAAAACGCTTAAATATACTGAATCTACATATATTACTTCTTATAACATTCGTTATTTAAATAATGCATGCAAATGACTGTGTTACACCGCAAAGGCAATTCCCTAGGAATTGCTATTTTCTTTCAAGAGCTCTCAAAATTTTATGCCATACACCTATCTATATGTGGAAGAGTATAGAAATATATTATTATATTACACATATATATATATAATAGTAGTAACCAGTGGGAATAGCTGTCTGTCATGGAAATGATTATATTTAATTTACTTAAATTTTTACTTTAGTTTTGTTTAGTCAAAGTGTGACGTTGAAATCCGTCTCTAAATACGCAATATGTCGAATTCGAGTGAAGGGCTTGTGGCTGGGTGCCGAGATCGGCATACCTTTTATAAATATGCTACTTAGTACATACATATATATTTGTCTATTTAAAGATTTACTATTTAATTTTAAAATGAAACTATTTTTAACCGGATTAATCGCATATAATATTGGTACTCGATAATGCATTTTAGAACCTAGAGAGTTTACCTGTGACCACGGACTACTGTAAAGTGTTCTAAACCTTGGGTTCTAAGATGCATTTTCGAATACCAAAATTATACGCGATTAATCCGGTTAAAAATAGTTTAATTTCAAAATGTGTAATAATAGTTAAAATCAAAGAACTTATTACTATTTTTAATTCTTCAGGGCGTTTTTGAAAGCAATGGTTGTAGGTTCAAATAATACTTGGGAGAATATAAGCTTATCAACTGATTTAAAATACAAGAAATATGAAATTTAATATAAAAAATGACTGAAATCAAATAATATAAAATTAAACAGTGTTTAACAACTAAATTCTTTCTATTTCTAAAAAGCATAAAAACGATATCGACTAAAATCATTGCCGCCCATATATCGATACTGCCAGCTATTTTAAACAAACATCACTTGTTAAATTGTATTAAGACGCGCCTACCGTCGACGGAAACTGATTTATGCGACGCTAACTGCACTACCTGACGTTATAACGTTATCGATTTTATTGCATCCCCGTTACTATACTTAGCAACGTATTGTAGATGTGTGTAGTTAGAAAATGGAATATATATGTTCATCGCAATTCACGGGTTCGGTACATGAGTAATATTATTATATATTTTTACATAGCTTTTCTTGTTGTATTGAGACAGGTCCATTTTCCACACTTCGCCTGGAAGGAAAAGTGATAGAAAAGAAAACTTGTAAACATTGAAGTTCTCTTGGAAAAATTGAAACTATTTGCAATTAACGTCTGCTCAATAATTGAATTAATAATCAATCGTATACTTGTCTATATGTAAAATGTAAAAACAAACTGTTTGTACATTTTCGGAACTACTAGACAGATTTGAATAAAAACTTTTGTCTTGTATAGGCAGGACTAAGGCTATCATTGGTGTTAAAAAGTCATCTCAAGTAGAACCATAATAGACCAGCTACAAATATGTAACATATAAGGAAAATGCGCCTTAAAAAAGTTGTACTGATTGTATCTAAAAGACTATTATATTTTTTAATATTTTTTAAAGTTTTAATCGCATACTTAGGAAATAGAAAAAGACATATTTAGAAAACGTATAAAAATTTTAACGCATGGCTTAGCGGTCAGCGCTTGAACTTGGTTTTCAAGAGGCGCGGGTTCAAATCCTGCTGCGTTCAAATTTTATACGTTTTCGAAATATGTCTTAGACTATTATTTGTTCACTTTTATCTATCAATCTCACAATTTGCAGTTTGATAAACTTGAAAATTTGCACACGTGTCCGGTGCTATTGACAGTACAATATTTTGATAAAAATCAATGTCAAACAATTTCATTGAACACGCCACGTCACGTGCTTCATTTTTTTAATGTCAAATAATTTTGCACCGGATCACTAAAGCGTCACTAAAGTTAATGCCTCAGACCTGATAAGAACTAGAGCAAGAAACTAGTGTGAAAGCGGCACTTCTCTTTTTTATAAATCAAAGATTTCCAGATTTTTTTTTTTTTTATATTACCGAGCGAGCATTTATTTCCCAAGGCGTGTTTTCATTTATGCAATCATCAGCTCAGTAATAATCTTTAACAACCAAACGTCTCGTCGCAACTTTTTAAAAATGTAATTTAGAACTTTCTTTGACGGTTTCTGGGAGTAGCATGAAGGTTATTGACCTCGCCAGGATGAATAGGTAGACAAGTGAATATCTTCAGCGTATTTCTTTTAGTAAACTAATTTATTACTAAGTTAGCTTTGTCTAGCTCTTAATGGAAGAGACACTAAATGTGAACAGCTTCATAGCTTTTTGTATTTTAAATTAGAAAGTATAGAAACAATACAAAAACACTATCAGAAGCCATTGTGGTACAGTGAGACAGTGTTTGACTGTAATCGCAATTGGTAGTGGGATCGATTCCCACTAGATTGGTTGATCCGCTTTTGTGAACGAGACAAAGGGGTGTTGAGAGGTGTGTCGTAACCTTAGATTCTTTCCGACTACCCAGTTATGTGAAAAACTGCGTGTAACTTGTTAGAAAAATACACGGAAAATGGAGAAAATCTTTGATATCACAAAACTCTCCACTTTGAACATAAAAAATGCAAAGAAAAACCACAAAAGTAATAAATAGTAAAAAACGCTAATCCGATTTACAAAGTACCTAATAACAAACATAGAAAGTTGCTGATAACTGCAGCATCAACCATATAAAATACGTTATGAGGCAATAAAATCAATTGATAGACTCCACGCAAAATACATACATATAAGCTAATATAATAAAGAGTTTCCAAACTTATGTGTAATTTCGAATAATTTAAGGGCTGTACTAAAATTCATTTAGACAGTTCTAATAAGTTTATATTTTATTTGTATGACTCATACAAAGTTTTGTGTACTTTTGTAACGTATCTGAACAATTTTACTTGTTATATTATAATGTTATTATTTATTTTTGTAATTTTAAAGTTCAATTTATGGAGGAATTTGAATTTTTTTTTAATTTTGACAATTTACTATGAAGTTTTTCTTAAAAGAAAGGCATGTTCTGCATAATGCAGAATGAGTCAAATGACTTCTGAAATGAAACTATTTTAACCGGATTAATCGCGTATAATTTTGGTCACCAAGAGACAAGTGCCACCTCAGCCTACCTGTCTGTGACCACGGACTACTGTAAAGTGTATGAAAAGTCGGGTTCTAAAATGTATTTTCGAAGACCAAAATTATACGCGATTATGATTATGATATACCGGTTAAAATAGTTTCCTTTCAAAATGTGTAATAATCGTGAAAATCAAAGAACTTCGAAAAAGACATATTTAGAAAACGTATAAAAATTTGGACGCAGCGGGATTTGAACCCGCGCCTCTTGAAAACCGTTCAAGCGCTCTGACCGCTAAGCCATTCGCTTATCCATAACATTCTAAAAAAATTTCAACCTACACTCATAGCGTAAAATGTTAATATTTCTACTATTATCAATTTTCCTTGTTCTGAAACTATAAAAATTCATTAGAGAGCAATAAATTGATCTAACCCTAAGCTATATAGTATTGTAGCAAGATATATCTAAAGCGTCCCTAAAGATTTGTGATTCTACATCGAATAAATTCGAACGGGGCATTCTCATTTCCTGCCCTTAGGTTATAATGTGATTATATATTTGCGATATAAGAAATATTATTAAATTTATTTTGTATATGGCTGGATGCTTTAAAGGCTTTTGAGGTTTAAAGATAACGAAGTTTTCGAGCCCATCATGGGTTAGTAGGGACATTGTCTGGCTGTAAATACGATGGTTGGAGGTTCTTGTACGGGGATGGGAAAAGTTAATAATTTAAATATTGGGATGATTATATTTAAATTAAACTAAACTTAAACTTTTTCAATAGTAAAAGCCCACCCTAACTCAAGAACTTGGGCGGAAATCAGAAAGCCTGTCAACACCTAGGTTCTTTCTATACATCAAAAAAACTTGTAGCTGAAACCAAATTCACGTTTCTATATCGAGCCCGATCGATGAAATAAAAACACCACCGCTAAATCAGAGTTTCTCAAACACTTGGTACTTACCATATTCGCTTGGTCAAAGTAACGCTTTCCATTCGTTCATTCGTATTCGCATTTTTTTGACACCACCTTTGAGTAAATCGCTATAACGTCAGGGAGGCTTTCAGGATTAATCTTACTTTGATCTCCCCTGGCCTCGCTCTAAATATTTCCGTCCGATGTTAAAAGGAAAAAGTGCAATTAACGGCTTAAAATAAAATATTCAATGTTTTTCTATCAGACGCAGACTCATTAGATTACGGGAATTACAGGCCAGGCTTAATTAGGGATGGGTAGTTTAATTCCTTTTGATTTGCTTTGTAAATTATGATTTATATTATACAATACTTCTTTTTAGACTTGTTTTGTGTGAAATTCAGAATTTGGTTTACAGGACAATTTAAAATGCAAATTTTTACGAAAATCGGTAAACAAGTTTATCATTTATGATAAATAGTATCTCATTTTTTTAAACATATTTTAATGTGTTATTCGCACACTTAGGAAATTGAAAAAGACATATTTAAAAACGTATAAAAATTTGAACGCAGCGAGATTTGAACCCGCGTCTCTCGAAAACCGTTCAAGCGCTAAACCATGCGTCCCTGAACGTTCTAAATATGTCTTTTTTAGTATCTCATTATACATCATTTACTGAAGTTAATAGTATTATATGATAAAAATATGTTAAGATTTTGATTAAGGCTAAGAATTTTTCGCCTTAAAATGTGTATTGAAAACATGAATCTTCTTTTTGACTGTAGATATATAGAGAGTTTAGAGCTACGACACTCCGTTCTCTGCTTTTGAGATTTTTTTTTTACTAAAATACTCACTCGTTTGCTCTCAGACTGCCCCAACGCGCCCTGATTGCAACTCGAAAGTATAATAAGATGCTTAATTCTATAATGAGACTTTTCTCTATTACAGCTTTCGATGTGAATACAAATTCTTGATATTCCATGAATCTACATAAATTGCCCTTATTTATTCGTATAAAGAGGTTTTGAACAAATATTTAAAAAAAATAATCAATATCCAATCCTTTTTTAATTTTTTTAACATTTTTTTTAAAGTGTTATTCCCACACTTAGGAAATTGTAAAAATCTCTCTACAGAGATGCTAACAACAAATATAAGTTGTAATAAGCGTATAAGAATTTCAACGTAGCTGGAGGTGGGACGCATGGCTTAGCGGTCAGAGCGCTTGAACGGTTTTCAAGAGGCGCGGGTTCAAATCCCGCTGCGTTCAAATTTTTATACGTTTTCTAAATTTGTCTTTTTCAATTTCCTAACTGTTATCGAACCTGCTTTATTCTTAATAGTATACCATGTTATCAAAACTTTAGTTGAGTTGCAGTACTTGTAATTTCTTCAATCAACGTTTTACATGCAACGAGTATGCTAGAACTTGTGAAGCGATAATCTAAATATAAAGTTCGTCTCAAACCTAAATGTAAGCGAGTTTCGTAGATGACTTGCTTTCAGTTTGGAAACGTTGTTATTAAAATTATCATATTATCTAATCATTAGAAGACCACTGCGGTAGGTTAGATGAGTAAATATCATAAAATAAAAGGTTGTAGGTTCATTTTTTTGACTCTCCGCTGGTTTAGAAATATTAAGTGTTGAGGCGAAACTTGACGCCAAGCTTAGTTTCAACTTTTGCGATGTTAAGCTCTTAACTCTTGACGAAGAATATTTTGCATTTGGATCAAGATTTTTTTTACAGATAAAAAAAACTTAATCACAAACTCTATGTAAAGTCAGATACTTGTCATATACATTTGCATATTTTTCATTAACAAGGCCTAAATAATCCACAAAATACCCAGAACTGTAATAAACACACAATACCATATAAATAAATTTAGTTACCAGTTAGGAAATATATCGTGAATTTCATTAAAAAACAACATATTATAGCGCTCGAGGCGATCTTGATCGTAAAAATGTCAACAGTCCATTGTGGAGGGCACATTACGTCGATATCGACTATCGATAAGCCATTACTGGTACATCACTATTGATATATGGTTTTTTTAATGTTTTAAGTTTTTTTCCTTGTAATTTATGCGTGCGCTAGTGATGTGCGTCTGATGTATTGAGCGTGAAAATTTTTAGTAAGAGCAATATATTACTTATATATATATGCATGTGTGTACGAGTATTTGCTTTATACTATGCGTATATAAATATGCATATTATTATTGATGCATGCTAATTATATGTTCTGCATATTTCCATATCTCAAATAAAAGAAATCCTATGATTTAGTTAAATAGCACCATTTAAATAACAAGAAGCATAAAGAAAGAAAAAGTTTCAACCTTTTAGAACGAATTTGGTATACAAAACATAGAAATTAAAAATATCAACATTCTCCCAACTGGAATTGAACCGACCACCAACGCAATTGCCATGACACACACGCCCATCCATATCTCTAATTGAATATATCATATGATTTAGTTAAATAGCACCATTCAAAAAACAAAAACATAAAGAAAGAAAAAGTTTCAACATTTTAGAACGAATTTGGTATACAAAAGATAGAAATTGAAAATATAAACATTCTCCCAAGTGGATTTGAACCGACCACCAACGCAATTGCCATCATACACACACCCAAACTGTTATCTAACATATAATTCCATCATAAGCCGATATTACTATTCTTGTATAATGATAATCAATGATTACCGTAATACCCGCACTTGGCGCTCACAAAAACGCTGAACATGATAAACGATCCAGGGATTACCGACGGGTCAAACTTCGATTCTTGCGCTAAGCCCCAAATTCTTATATGTCTTTATCCCGTGAATCTTTCATAGTTTCCCGTTTGCCTTTTCGTATACGCTTAGTTTAGATACGTGAGTGGTTTTTTTAGTGGAAAATTAGTTTCTATTATATCTTCTAATTGGACTATGCACAGGTTCCGCTATTTAACATGCAATTACTTTAAATATTCAATTGTACTATGAAAATGTTAAATGATTGAAGTGAAGATGTACAATTTGTTAAAATATTTTTAAGAGAACGCTTCGAAGACTACAGTAGTATTCAGGCAATACAATATCCGCCCAAAATCGAGACATTGCGTGTTGAGTGACGGAAAAGAACGCCACACCTCGGTCTTACAAGAGCGGGGAAATCCAAAAAATTTAAATAGTGTTTAATAGTGTAATTTAAATAGAGTGAGGATCTAACCACAACCAATCTCGATAACAGTCAGACGCTGTCCCACTGCGCCACAATGGCCTCAAATACTGCACGAGCATACAGAAATAAAAACAATTACAATTTCCCTTCACTCTCCCTTGTTAACGGTACTAAAATTTATAATGCTTAATAATAAAGTACCTCTCTTAATACATTAGACATTAAGTGCGCTTTATTTGTAGACAATGGAATATCTAAGGATATACAGATATTCTACTCCTTAGAGGGCCAGATTGTATGGTACAGTTTGTAGTCATAATATGTGGTTATTCCTATTAAATATTAAGCCATCGTGGTTCAGTAGAACAGTCTGACTTTACACGGTGGTAATGGTTTCTATTTGCAGTATTATTTTTTCTAAGACAAAGACCGCTCATATATTTCCACTCGTCGCTATTTTGAATTTGTACGGAATGGGGAGAACGGGAACGAGAATGTCTTGACACTAGATTCTCTCTGATTATATGGTTATATGGGAAAAAGTACAATAAAAAAGTACAAGGAAAAAATTTAAGTAATTATCACATGATAGAGACAAATACATTGCTGAAGCAACACATATTGTACAAGAATCCACTAGTTTCTGAAATTATACAAATTATCCAAACGAAAATATATTATAAAGTCGCTACAACCATACTACTTGGCCCGATCGTAATAGAATACAGGGTATAAACGTTTTTCTTTGTAAGACTACACTGAACAAAATTACTCGAAGACGCCAGAGGAAAAGTTTAATGGCAGGATTGCTTCTAAGAATCCTGTATTTTTGTGCTACAGCTCCCAATTTTCTTTATTTTCTTTTATACAAAAATACTATTTAATAGCTCAATTTTAGAAATTGTCGTATTATTTGCTATAAATTTCATGGATTTTCCGGTTACATGCATGTTGTATTACCAGTTCGAAACAAATGGCGACACTCTATTCTCTACTTTTTCACATTTACAGGGAATAGTACTTAGTAAGGGAACCTTGGTAGATTTTCAGGTTACCTTTCTGAATAAAGTATTCCATGAAAATATGAATTTTCACACGTCTTT
>JAOYRR010000697.1:0-12365 GCA_038994665.1 Podotricha telesiphe
GCGCTTGGTCTCAGCAGAGCGGAAAAATGAAAATAGCCGAAATATAATAATTCCTCTGAGTGTCCATTAAACCCACAACCAATCCCGTTTACAGTCAGAAGGTGTCCAACTGCGCCTTCGATAGCCTTAGATTTGGATTAGTTTAATATATTAGAATTTGGGTTGGAATATAAACTTCTGCCTTCACACATGCTCCAGAGCTCCTTCGTTAACCTAACTTAATAGTCAATCAGTTTGATCTAACGTTCACATGGCATGCTGATCAGAAGAACCAAACATAAAATTTTGGACGAGTTAAATTACGCAGGCGTGAAAAAGGCTTTTTAAAAAAATATTTATTCATAATTAAGACAACCCTTTAGTTTGAAAGTATGTTGAAGACAATCATATTTGAAATATTAATTTATAACATTGAAAAATATTATACAGCAAATATTTCTATTCTATTTTTCCTTTCCTCGATATTCATGTGCGGTGTCAGTGGAATGCACCTTTATTCTTCGTTAACTCCTCCGTCCTTAAGACGGAAGCTGGTCCTGCAGGTTCCATGAGCGTCCTTGCTACAACAATTTTCCTTCGGAATCTTTCGTAGCTTTCCAAATAATAACACATATTATAGCAATATCTATGATCAACGTAGTCCAACTTGGAACAGCCATGTTAATAGGCCAATTTGATCCTCATCATTGAGGGATATATCTTCTGAGTGTATCTCATAACAAACTTCATCCATAAAAACTGAATGTACCTTTGGCAATGGTATGATTTCATTTACAGTCATAGTTTTAATATATGTCCTTAAGATAGTATTCATAACTTGAACAATACAACCATTTGTTATATAAAACTATTCCTGATATCCTTTGATATTCAGTCACGGTGATCCGTGATCCTTTATAGTTTTCCTAGCTTGAGATTTATGCGTGGTTGCGTACAGTTGGCCCTTTTATGTCTATTAAGAGCAATAATGCAGTCCTCGGAATCATCTATGGTTTTATCATCATCTATTTTTTTTCGAGTGATTTGCAGAGTTGTATCCCTTCTGATATCCGTCTACATCTTTCCTTTAGATAAGAGTACCCTTCGTTACCAAGCATAAAGTATAGTAATAGTTAAATTACGTATATCGGGAATGGAATAAAGATTTCACATATTCATAAATATCCAGGATCAATAGAAGGAATTTCTAGGATGAAAGTTAAGCGTTGTTCTGTACTATATACTTTTACTAATCGCTTGTTCTATTTTACTTATATGAATAAGATTAATATCTGTTATTGATTTAAACAAGTATAATTTTTACATGTTTAATAATTCTACAATTAAAAAGTTTAGAGCTATTCAACATAGTTTTGCGTTTGTTTTAAGAAACATTACGTTTCATTCTAATATTTTTATTAATCAATTGCATTTTCTAGAAATATACGTACAAATAGGCTTTAGCTTACAGTCTATTTTAGATAGATTAATGTTAATGAAGATGCTATGACATTTTCAAAGTTAGGTGTAATGCACCCTAGTATTTTAAGCCCTAAAAACTGTAATATATCATTTCTAAATCTGCCATTTAATATTTTATTTTTTAAATCTATATTTGCTAGACAATGATTTTAAGAAGTTAACCTATTAATCCTATGTGCTTCGGGTTAAATTCAAAGATAAGAAATTTATATACAATATCGTTGTTAAATATTGGAGGTAAGGGTTAATTTACTACAAGGCTATGCTTTGTGGTCGCATGAGCTGTTTTGATCTCAAATGGTTCATACTCTACACAATTTTGAAAAATAGAATTAAATATAACTTCGGGTGATATAAGGGACTTAGAAGCACTCTATTAAAAACAAGTCTATTAAAAACTTACCTTTAAATTCGGGTCTATTAAAAGTAAATAGTCCTTATCTCGATGGTTTAATTTTGTCACGTTATTTCCTCTGGGTCTCTGCTCACCGTAAAAAAAGCACCGGATTGAAAAGAGTAGTTTTGGTACGAACGGAAAAAAGTTATCGTTTTAGAGAGTGCAGAGAATATTGCAATTGCAATAAATGTATTTTTTTTTTCATTATGTTAATTTTTGTTCCATTAAGTTCAACGCAGGGCAAACTATCAAAATCTACTCTACCGCATAATTAACGCGGTAGAGTAGATTGCGATTGCATATGTGTATTTCCTATTTTAAAAGCTTAAGATTTCGAGGGATTATTAAGAAATAAAGTCACCTATTCTTCGATATGAGTGTGGTCAGAATTGGTGCTCCGTATTGCAGTCTTCAAATTATCTAATAGCGTATAGAGTTGTAAATCATCAGGATAGAGAACGTAATTTTGGTAACTTCATTAAAAAAATAAAAAAAATAGAGAATGCCACCTTCAGGTACACCAGAATCCCAGGGCATCTCTATTTCACTTGATTGAGGATATTGGCGCATACGCCACTAACAATTTTTTTCTTTAGCTTTTTTCAATCCCACGAGAGTATTCTACCGCGTCACTCACCAATTGAAAGAACAGTAACATACATACACCTTGCTACAATTTGAAACCTGCGTTCATCTTCTGGTAATTCATTCCTCTTGTGTTCTACACCTCTTCTCAAATTCTACGTAGCTATTTTTAGTTTAGTCCTGGGTGGACCCAACGCCGCATTCGTCTCCACTTTCACACCAGTGGAGACACATTGATTCGCGTAACATTGTGTGCACTAGCAGGGATCACTGTTGTATGTTCAATAAGCAATAAGCAATATCTTTTCTGATTTGTACCCGTTAAAATTAGCAGCTCTTATATCTATCTATATTATATCCATCTTAGTGAGTAAGCCGAGAAGTCAAGGGAATATCTGGCTTATATTGATTTGTCTTATATAACAGTGTTTTATGATCTTCATAGTCTTTTTAATTATGAATGTGTTCTTTTTTATATTGATATTGTCAATTTATATTAACACAGAACTCGATTTTGAAACTTTGGTGTATAATGAAATATATATTAATTCACTACAAAGCAATTACTGATTTTTTTAAATTTTCATTAACAAAGAAAACTTTGACAAATTAAGGGGAAATACACCTTAATAAAAGTATTAGTTTGTATATACGAGTGTATATATATAAATGAAAAAAATCTGATTCAATACACAGCTTAAGAATAAATTTTTAAAATTTAATTACAACCGGTCTTCGTTATACTCGTAGTCCACTCGAGATGGACATACAAGGTCAAACGAATCGAAACAAACATTAGTACGAATGTTCAGAATACTATTACAAATGAAATGCGTAATGTATTCATCGATACCACTTGCAAACGAAATAAAATGTCATGAATTTTCAGTTATTTGGTAGCTTTCATATGGTCTGACAAAAACTTTAAATCGTAAATATCTTAAATCAGAAGACTTTTTATTAACTAACAATGAATTATTTTATATATATAATAATTAGAATCTTGTTGCAAATTGTGACATCCTTCCCTGTAGTATGTTAACACTATAAGAATAAGGATGATGCTCAAAAACAGCGCTGTAGACGACAAGTCTCATTCCTTTTTCTCTTCTTATACATTAGCCATTTTTTTTGGTTTATCTTATTTTATTTTATTTGTATTGTTTGTGTGAAAAACGTGTTTGAAAAAAGTGTTTAATAAACTTTTTTTGAATTTGAATTGAGTTTACTTGAAGTTCTAGTGTTCCGTTAAAATTACGTTAAACTCATGTCTAATACAACCGTTGCCCTCTAATAAGTTCTAAAAGAAAGTCCGCGACTGCATATCTATCTATCTTTTAAGGTCGACTCAGTATAACCTTTATGGTAATGAAGTTTGTCTTAAAATAATATAAGTGTTTTTATAAACACGATATTAACCCATATTCAACTAAATATATAATTTATAATTAGTTTTTAATTTTAACCAAAATTGTCCTTTGCATCACTTGATTTTAATGTTTTCTAATTTAATTTTAATGTCTGTTGTTTCTCTGTGTCCGTATACGCATCAAATTAAAACTGCTGAATTAAGTTCAGAACTTAATAAAATATCATATATGTACGTATATGTGTATAAGACAATTTTATAAGCTTCTTGGACACTGTTATAGCTTGCTTGTTATAATAGCTTGGCATTGCAATTGGAGCAACAATGTGTACCTCTGAATAAGTTTGCATTGACGCTGCGCTGCAGTTTTATTACTTTAGTAGTTCTCAACGTGTATTTTGTTTATGTATGATTTAATTTATGTTAAATAAATATTTTAATTTTGGCTTAACATTCTTATTATATATAGTATAACTTTATCAAAAGTTTTAACATTATATATTTTTAATACAGCACTTCACATAAAAACTCATTGTTATTCTGGTTATTTACGCGAAAGAAGTGGCGGGAACAGCTAGTTTTAAATAGAATTACAGACAAATAATTAATTGACCGCAACGTGACGTCTCAATAGCATTATATAAGTGATTGTTGTTATTGTTGAACATTGGTACTATCACGCCTCATGTTATGTTTCTAATGCAATGGAGGATACTAAAAAAAAACATTACAATATAAAAATATGAATCATACAATATATAAAATAGTAATATAGTATAAAATATCAAAATCCATCAGCTCTATTGATACATTGGCATTTATTACGGCGTTTGTTGCTAGGGTTTATACTTAAGCACAATTTGCTCCTTAGTTATGTATTACACAAGGAAAAACCTGCGTATCAGCGACAGTAATATTTACATATTATTTTTAGCTTTACATTTAGTATATCACTGTCATTATTACAAATCGGTTGTCCGGAGACGAGACTGTATCAATATTAAAATATCATCATCTAAATATTAAGTAAGTGAGACACTCAATTATAAATAATCAGAAACTTTAAAATGTTATTGTGACGCAGATCGTAACTGTAGGAATGCACAATGTATATTTACAGTTAACTGTAAAAATTTACAAGTGGAGTTTTGGCAGAAACTATTCTAGTTGCGTTCCCCGTTAAATTACAATTCGGGTTCCCTTGTCGCAGGTAGAAATATACAATATTCAGAGCTTCTATTGCAAACATAATAAAATGATAATTGACTAATAAGAGAGTGAGAGAGAAAGTGCCTGCTGCATTTACCTAGGTATCAACGTCGTGCCATCTGGCCTTAACACATAGTTCCGACAAATTTCAGTTGGCTCTGTAAGGATATCAGTCGATAGAGGCAAAAGTGCATTAATGGTGTGATTCAAAAACTGTCATAATTTTAAGTTATTTGTCTATTCTATCCTTCTATTCTTTTCTCCATTTTTTATAACATTAACTGTGTGAATATTAGCTGTAAGTAGAAACCAAACAGACCTTAATGCAAGGTTAAAACTAATGTACGTTCTCGTCTAAATTCCTATTATGTCTCTTTAGATGAAGAAGAAATAATATGAAGCTGTTACTGTCAGTTTTCCTTTATTTAGTCGTAAAAATCAGCGGTGACGATGATTCGGGATGGTCGTTGGTAGGCAATCCTTTGGTTTCGAAACACCCATGTTTCGGTTCGACAGATATACAGGTTAAGTACGAACCTGGCAGATCTCCCGAACAAGAAAATAAATATAAACTTTGGATCAATAAGAAATTCCCCGAACATACTGTTATTAAGCTAAAATTTGATCAAGGTGCTACTATTAAATTGGTGAGTTTTTAATTTTGATATTTATTAAACGATTTTAATATACCTTATGTGTTGCTTTTTCTTTAAACATTACTTATGAACAGAAATTATTTTGTTTGGCGCCATTCTATCATACTGAGACAACTTCTAAAATAACGTAAAATGCGAATTTTACGTGTTATTTACACAGTTAGGAAATTGAAAAATATTTTTAGATAGTGTATAAAAATTTTGAACACTGTGAAATTTACTAAAAATAGTTTTTTAACGTAGGACGAAACAAATTTAATTCATTTTAACAGGCTGAAGAAACTTCTTGCTCTTTTCAGTCAAACAAAACTTTCGCAAGAATATATGTTGACACAAGCGAAGACCACGCGTTTAGAATAAGGTTTTTTGAATCACACGAAGGTATTGGTTTTCATATACAAGGATGTGCACTTGGAGTCATTCCATACATTCAAAATGTTATCATAAATACAAAGGAATATTGTCAAGAACCTCTAACGGTAAGCAATATTGAATGATTATTTTGTGTATGCAATGTCTTCTATTTTAAGTTTGCAATTAAGTTAAAAAAAATCAAAACTATGTTTTTTCACATAGCAGGTTAGTAAACGAGAACCTAGTGTCTAGACACACCATTTTCACTTTCCGAATTTGAGACATTGCATGTTGAAAGATGGACTTTAACGCCACGCTTTGTCTGGTTTCTGGAAAGAAATAAATATAAGAAATATTTAAATTATGACCATTTCTCTGATTCACCTGCCTCACTTTGCCCCCATGGCCTGAAAACTATTAATTTTGGCATAAATTCATTGGTCTCAATCGTTAGCACATTAAAATTGATTAACAAAATTGACAGTATACAGATTTAGTTGCGTATCGTTTGGATATTGTTTAAGCAAAATAAGGCACAAATTCGCCATCTTGCCATGATAAAATTTCTTACTAAATATTCTTTTCATCAGTAATAATGTTGTGCCGTGTCGTCTATATTCAAATGTTCAAATTTATCAACAAAGTCCTTGTTGCGGAGATTAAATCGAAATCAGTCGGATCAAGACTCCCCTTAATACAAATGCCTGATATAGAAGCGGTCTCACATACATATAGATGTCCCAGTAAAATTGTTACTGTCACTGCAAAACGAGTTAGTTTCAACTTTTACTATGCTGTCATGCTTCCAAAGTACTTTTAATCTTCTTCTTAAGTGAAATTGAAAGTCGCTAAATTTTCACCAGATAAAAGACGCCCATAACTAAAAGTATTTAGTTTTTTATTTGTGTTCATATTCTCTTCCATTCTTTTGTTCTTAAGGCTTACTTTTGTAATTAGAGAGAAACTAGTGTCCAAACACTCTGTTCGCCAGTTTCCAGTTGTGTGTTAAGCGGCGGCGGCGCGGCGGTGGCGGCAGCGGAGAGCGCCGCTCTTTGACTTGGAGTGAAATGAAAATATTTTTTTAGTATGATGACTGAGTAGAAATTAAACCCACAACTAATCGCATTTACGGTCAAACAGTATGCCATTGCGCCACGATGGCCTTTACGGCTTGTTAATATATAATAATAAAATTGTCAACGACAGGGCTTTTTGGACACCTACATCGAAGGTTACAAAGATCAAGCTCAAAGTTCTTGTACAAACCAACAGCAACATAAAGCCGGAAATAATATAAACTGCGGAAAACGCCAAACACTTTCAAACTCATTGAGGGTAAATGGAGAGACTCAGCGTGGTGACTGGCCATGGCATACTGCGCTTTTTAAAGCAACAAGTGACAAATTTCAATACCTGTGCGGTGGAACACTAATATCTAAGCACCATGTTTTGACAGGTAACTTTATTTTGTCATTTCTTTTAAAAGCATTTTTTTAATTCGTCTTATCCGTCAATCAAAACAGCAAATCTGTATACAACATTGCTTATAAAATTACCGTTATAATACGGGTCTTACTACTTATAGGTTCGTGCTATCTGCCCCACTTTTCGTGAAGTATATCCCCTAATTATTATATATTAATTATAGTTATTAATAACACAACTTTTACCGTCCATCCATCTATCATTTATATATTTATTCAAATAATTTGTGAGTATTTCATGTTGAGAAGTGGATCTGAGTGTTTCGTGACAATTTAATGTTTTATTCTACAGTGGCTCACTGTGTCAGTAGCAAAGGTGTTGCGCTCCCTTCTGAGAAACTATGGGTCGCTCTCGGAAAATATAAATTGAATCTAAAGGAGGAAATTGGAGTAGGAGAGAAAGAAGTATAAATTTATAATATTATATTTTTGGTATCGCTTTTTTGTTACTATTATTTATACATATTTATACATTTACTTAAATATTATCACCAGGTGGAGAATAGCGTGGTATTTTACATGTTATGTATTTTACAATTTCAGTAAATATATTTAGATGTGTTTTTCAGAAAACACTAATAATTCGGAGTGTCTATATTACGAAATATTTTACTACCAAGAAATATGCATATAATTTAGTAAAACTAGGAAAACCCTGTAGTGACAATTATAGAAAGTATACAGGGAAACTAACTTATATATAGAATTTTGTTATAGAGTTATGTTGATTCAGAATAACGAGACTATAATGTCATGTATTCTTGTATAGGTACAAAATTTTTTCTTACGTTTTTTCTAGGTAGATAATATTTCTATTCACGAAAATTTCGTGTATACAACCTTAGAAAATGATATAGCTATGGTGAAATTGAAAAAGGAAGTAATGTTCACGGAATTTATTCAGCCTGCTTGCTTGTATTATAAGGATTCGCACAAGAAACTGGCATTAGAACCAAATATGGGGATCGTAAGTTTTACTCTATCATTATAATTTTAAATGTATACTTTATATTATAAAGCTGAAAATTTTGTTTGTTTGGTTGAACGCGCTAATCTCATAGATTCAGAAAAAAATAATTCGATCAGGGTTCGAATTTAAAAAATCTTTTGTATTGCATAGTCTATTTATCGAGGAGGATTATAGGCTATATAACAACAGTACGACCAATAGGACCGGAACAGCAATGAAAAATATTGCAACAAATTTATGTAAAAATCGCGTATGACAGAAAGGTTCTCCTCTGAAAATTCTTAAAAGAAGTCCACCATCTGTATATCTTTTATGTTTGACCCAGTATTATCTTTTTATGGTTATGAAGATTGTTCTAAAATAATGTAATATTTGCAAAGTTTTTTTTATAAAGATTAAATTAATTCTTATCGCAAAAAAATACATAATTTATTACAAGTATGTAATTTAGAACGAAATTGCCTTTTACATTATTTGATTTTAATTAATATATTTGGAGATGCCATAGTTTTAAAATAACTCCGCAACTAAATTGCAATTAAGTATGTGCAAGACGAGCGGGTGTTCATGTGTGTGGAGTGGGCGATACAATTTTATTTTATTATAAACAAAGTTTTTAATAAGAATAATGTAACATGTAAACATAGTCTTAATTCTTATTATATTAGCCTATTTTTGTTTGACTGGACTGGACTGGACCACGACACATTATTGCTTAAACTTAGTCACTATGGGGTCCATGATAACGCTCGTGATCTCATTGCTTCGTACCTCACTTAAAGGACGTCAGCACGTTGCTATAAATAATGTTAAATTTTCCGGTTGCTATCAACAGAGGTGGGTGTGCCACAAGAATAAACTTTAGGGCCTTTCTTATTTTTAATGTTTATAAACGATCTTCCATTTTATGCTAATAGTTTATGCGATATTGTGTTTTAATTTTTAAAGTAGATCGGAATAAATATAATTATGACGAGGTAAATAATGTACTGTCGCAAATGTTTCACTGGTTTACTATTAACAAGTTGGTATCAAACGCGAAGAAAATTAATGTATAAAATTTACTATGCCCAATGTGAAGAGACAAAAGCTTAAGTCTCAATAATGAAATTATTAATTTTAGTGACTCCGCGGTATTTTTAGGAATTACTCTGGATTCGAAACTTTAATGAGACCCACCTGTCTTCCCTTGCGAGTAGACTGAGCTCTGTTGCGTACGCCGTTAGAAAAGTTATACAGCTTACAGACGTTAATACAGCCGGACCTTTTTTATTTAGTTACTTTCATAGTATCTTATCCCATTGAATAAAATACTGCTCTGGGGCAATGCTGCAGATATTGCAACAATATTTGTATTTCAAAAAAGAGCAGTGCGTGCTATTTGCAGCATCTGAGCTCGGGATTCTATGCGAGAAGTTTTTTAATAAAACGGGTATCCTTACGGATGCGTCACAATATATATACAATAATGTTGTTGGTCCGCAAAAATATACCCGATTATTGACACGGTATAAATACAAGAAGTAAAAAATAAGCTTATTTTCGCCTTTAAAATGTGAATAAATCATTTATGTCACATGGTATATTTATAATAAAATTCCAAAAATAATATCAGACTTGCCACTTGAACAATTTAAAATTAATATTAAAAATATATTATTAAGGAAAGTATATAATTTGGTCCAGGAATACTATTCTGATGTTAGTGCCGGTGGTAGCTGCCGCTTGGACCGACAATACTGACATTTTATGTTAATTGACGATTCGAAAAAGCTTGTAATAGCCTAATTGAATGAAAAAAAAATTGATTTAATTTGATTAGTATTTATACTTGCGAGGCAGTTAAGCATCGTCATCTATAAATATAATGCGCATCGTATAGATATTTATGTAGGATTTGCTTTTGCCTACCTAACTAACATTTTACTAATTTACATTCATAATTTCTTACTAATCACTGTAAAGTGCCTCTGCTACTAATGTACCTAACATAAGGGTATTTGAAAGGGAGGTAACTATCCCACTGAGAAAACTATCCGGGTATCACGGCTGGCAGTGTAACTATCCGGTACTCTGCCAGCCGTGGTTAATGCCATGGTAGCTGGTGAGAGGTCGTGATACACGGTTGGATTCTTCTGCGAGACAGTGGTGCTCGAGAAGGAAGCGGCTGATAGGGCGAGAGACGCCTTCTACAACTTTGCCATTGGCGGTATAAAACCGCCACCCTTTACCCTTATCAGCCAGAGAGCGATCAGCTTAGGTCTTCCCTTGCCAGCGGCAGTTGAGGTAGAAGCACCGTGAGGTTTTAGTGGTTATACGGACGGATATATGTTTATGTATATAATTTTGTTCAACACATATTGTAATGAAATAAGTACTAGTATTTCATTATCGTTGCCGATTTTTTTATTTTCCTATTAACATTTTGACGTACAGTCATCGTTTTTTGTAAATCTGTTATCAATAATATATTTTATTATATAAAAAATTAATATACCTAGATAGTTGGATGGGGTCTTGACGAAAATGACAATTTACGGAAAACGCTCAATCAGGCGAATATACCCATGGTTTCGAATGAAGTGTGTATCAAAAATAAACCTGATTTTTTTCCAAAAGTCCTGGCAAATGGCAAGAGATTTTGTGCTGGAGATATAAATGGTAATTTTACTTGTAATTTTTTTAGATATTTTGTATTTTGTGATAATAGTATACATGAGAAATACAAAAAAATAACATAAAATCTAGGCCATCCTAGTGCAGTGGGACCATCTGACTGAAAACGACACTGGTGGTGGGTTTCGATGCCCACTAGTTGGTATAAAAAACAAAACACCGCGTTGAGTTTCACTACTTAACATGGAATCTATCGATTTCGGGCAAATAATGAAGAACGGAGTGTTGAGCTTGACACTAGGTTCTCTCTGACTATCTCTGACTAGCGAGAAGTCTAAATGTGTGTGTGTGAAATATATTTATAATATATATATATATTTTTAAATTACAGTAGCAGTAGCATGTAGTGGTGATAGTGGTGGTGGAATACATGTCTTCATACCGGACGAAGAAGATGACAAAACTACTTTCGGTTCTTGGTATATCCGCGGTATTATAACAATAGGCGTGTACGATAATAAGCTACATACATGTAGCAGTGACCACTACACAGTGTTCACGGATGTTCACAAATATAGAGATTGGATAGAAAGCCATATGGATACAAATATAAATTAAAAATAAATTTAATTTTTATTTTGTATTTTTTTAACTTAATTTATAAACCAGCGTTGCGCTTATTTCAGATACTCAGATAAGACCTAGTATCGCGGTATTCTGTTGTATTTTCTGCTTGAAGTCGAGACATTGCGTGTTGAGTAGTGGAACTCAATGCTGCGCTTGGTCTCAGCAGAGCGGAAAAATGAAAATAGCCGAAATATAATAATTCCTCTGAGTGTCCATTAAACCCACAACCAATCCCGTTTACAGTCAGAAGGTGTCCAACTGCGCCTTCGATAGCCTTAGATTTGGATTAGTTTAATATATTAGAATTTGGGTTGGAATATAAACTTCTGCCTTCACACATGCTCCAGAGCTCCTTCGTTAACCTAACTTAATAGTCAATCAGTTTGATCTAACGTTCACATGGCATGCTGATCAGAAGAACCAAACATAAAATTTTGGACGAGTTAAATTACGCAGGCGTGAAAAAGGCTTTTTAAAAAAATATTTATTCATAATTAAGACAACCCTTTAGTTTGAAAGTATGTTGAAGACAATCATATTTGAAATATTAATTTATAACATTGAAAAATATTATACAGCAAATATTTCTATTCTATTTTTCCTTTCCTCGATATTCATGTGCGGTGTCAGTGGAATG